>WUAW01001080.1:28397-44870 GCA_017165845.1 Thaumetopoea pityocampa | reverse complement strand
ATTATTTTATCAAGTCGTGACGCCGGACATGCGGCGCCCCGCGCCCCGCGCTCCGCGCCCCGCGCTCCGCGCCCCGCGCCCCGCGCCCCGCGCCCCGCGCCCCGCCGCCGACACCGCGTGCCGCGGCCCTCACGTGACACGGAACTACACACGAATTTATCAAAACAGATCCGCGTGCGACGAGCTGTACTTTAATATGCTAATGATCACTGTTAATTACTGTGTTTGTACGGAAACGTGGCGAGGCCGCCGGCGGGCCCCGCGCCGCGTACGGGTAGCGGCGGAGTCGCCGCGCGCGGCCGGCGCGCGCTCACAGAGTTACAATGTTCCGCGGTGCAGGGCGGGTGAAACACAAGCGCCCCAGAGGCGGCGGCTAACACTCGCATCGCACTCGTGCATCACCTGATTGTAGGCGTTTTTCTGTCACAGAAACCTCGAGGAGAATCTGATCGAGCACATCGACATGGAGGCCTTCGTGCCAATCTCCAAGCTCGAGGACCTGTGAGTAGACGCGGCAGCGCGCACCACGTGCGGCGGCCGCTCGCCACGCGTGGCTCTCCTGCACCCCCTGCGGGTGCGCAGGCCCGCGGCCACTCGGCGGCGGGGCGCGCGGCGCACACGCACCCTGCCGCCGGCGCGCGGCCGCTCGCGCTACGTCTACGTAGTTTTACTTCAGTTTATGATTAAAACGTATTCAGTCGCGGAACCGTTTGGAACATACACATATTATTACTCTGTGCTATATACACACACTCATTGATCGTTTGTACCAGCTATCGACCGCGGCTTCGGTCGCACAAATTACGTGTTTAATGGTTATACACAAGTATAACTTATGATTTTTGCGCAGGTATTCTAAATATATCTTTCTTAAAGGGTAGCTCAGATTACTTATTGAAAAGTGACGTTAAAATCGGTTGAGATATTTATAGACAGACCGACGAAATATTTAACATACGCGTGTTGGTCGCGTAACGCGCAACTCCGACGCACTTAACGCCGCGCCGGCGTGCGTCACCGCACCGCATCGCACCGCACCGGCGACTTCAGCATTAAGCGCACTACGGTCGGCACTAAAATTGATTCCGAAGAATTTATGAGGAAAACGCAAGTTACATAAACAAACAAGAATTCCTGCGTGCGCGCACGTGCTCGCGCGGGTGGCGTGCGCGCGCGCGTGACGCAAGCCGCGCTCTGTCCCCACAGGAACGTGGGCAACAACGTGTTCCCGGCGCTGCCGGCGAGCGGGCTGCAGCGGCTGCTGCACCTGAAGGCGCACAACAACCCGCGCCTGCGCCACTTCCACCCGCCCGCGCTGCTGCCGCGCATACAGGTGGGCCGCCGGCGCACGCGCCCACGCGCTGCGCCGCACACGACACTACTGTTATATGAATATAAGTGCGAAAGTTTGGATGGATGTTTGTTACTCGATCACGCCAGAATGGCTGAACAGATTTGCATAAAATTTGGCACGGAGGTAGATTATAGTCTGGAATAGCAGATATTTTTTATCCCGGAAAATGTACAATTCCCTAGGATAGATTTATTTTTGTTTTTCACAGAGCAACGGATTGACGTGAGTTTTTGAATAATGGTACTTTACGCCTCAGAGAATGAGAATTGATCAAATTTTGATCAGGCCATCAGTTGTCACACATACACCTCCAAATGTACATACGAACGAAGTCGCGGGCAGCAACTATGCGTACGCAGTGCGCCGGCGCTCCCTGGCGGGCCGGGCCGGCGAGCCCTCTACCATGTCCCGGGATTGGAGTTGCTTTCTTCACCAGCAGGCGGCGCACGCGTCGCCCGCAAGAGGCCGCGGGGACACGTACACTAACTTATATTAATACTAGCTTTTGCCCGCGGCTCTGCCCGCGTGAATGTCGGTTTTCAGCTACATGGGAAATTCCGACACAATCATAGATTTATATAAAAACTCTAAGTATCACTTTTACTTGACCTCTCGTAAACACGGATCAAACTGTATATTCAATTCTAGTAGACCGATTTTGATGAAACATGCCGCAGTATTTAAGTCGGAATAGTAACTTTTAGACTAAACTTTAATAATTAAGTAACTTTAATAATTTGATCAAAATCTACCCACTCGTTTTTGCGTGAAGCCCGAACGAACAAATAAATATCGACGAATTCGGTTTCAGAAGCCCTTAATTTGTCGATCTAAGTAGTTTGTTTTTAAATATCTTTGGTTTTTGAAACTTTGACATTTAACAATTTTATGATTATTATGTACTGTATTCGTGATAAAAACGTGGTGAAAATATAATTATTATATTTATTTTAAAGTTATTTACGGTGGACCCGGGGACGCGCTGTTAGCAGTACGCCGGGCGGGGCGCGCCTCCGGCGCCCAGTGTGACCAGATTTAACAGAATTCTGCGATTTTAGCAGAATTAGATCCCCAATTTATGGTTTAGCAGAATGTGTCACAGATCTGAAAGATTGACAGTTTTTGGCAGAATTTTATAAAATCTCCGCAAAAATATAACAGGATTGGACACTGACAAATTATCTGCGTTTTAATTTAAATTTATTTTCAAATTGTACGTAGAGTACATTTCCTGGGTAGTCGTAATCATAATAAAATTAATTTCACGACTTTCTGTTTTGAAAGATCATATAAATTCAGCGAAATACAAAAAATATATAATTTCTGGGTCCCCAAAATGTTGTTTATAAAGACTTCACCAATTTGACCAAAACTGTATTTAAATTTCCAAATTTTGTTAACGAATCTGACTTACAGTCCATTGACTCTGAATATAGACAGCTTAAATTGGATGAAACAGTGGCGGATCTGTTAAAATCGGGAGGAAGTTCTGAACCTGACCCAATGAATACTGACAATTTTGAGGCCATATTTCAAAAATTACTAATGTTGATGGAACTAAAAGGTATCTACACGTTGTCGATTTCGCAAAGGCTTTAGCGAGAGATGTTATGACCCGTGATGACGCAGATGATTGTGTCACCAGCTGTAGGGTCGAAGTCTGGCAGGAGTGGCAGTATCGGAAAAGGGAAGATCTTCCGACCAGACGGGTGTTATGTCCGGCGGGGCCTACCACTGCCCCGACGGTTGATGTCGGGACGTTGTATATACGCTAAGTCGCTATTAAACTTCATGCTCGTGATTCAGACTTCCATATTATATCGTCACTTTTAGAACCGCGCCATCTGTTGAGGATGTCTGGTATGTAGTGAGGTAGATCGCCACAAGGCCACGCTCATATTGCCCGTGTCCAACATGCGGCTGTGAGCGCCTGTTGTCACAAATGAACAATATAAAAACTGACCTGCGCAACAAATTTAAACATGAACATGTTGCGGCATTCTACACGTGAAACAGGCGGTAAAAGAGCAGGAGGGATGCATAAATTTTACACCATCAAACAATATGATAAATGACGCTCAGAGCTCGACGGATCTTTATAAAAATGTCAATACCACAGAAAGACCACACCACAGAAAGTAATTCATTATTAGTGTTGTCAGTGAATTGTTTAAATGTTTTTGGGTTTTTTATAAATATATTCCGTACAAATTATGACTTTATTCTTTAGCAGAATTTTGGAATATTAAAAAAAAAAAGTTGAATTTAGCAGAATTTGTGCGAGCATCTGGAATAATGTTCAACTTAAATCTGGTCACACTGCCGCCCTGTGGTCCCGCGACGCGCCGCCGCGCACTGCGGGCGAGTGCGTCGGCGCACCGGCACCCGAGCGCCGGTGCGCACATTACCATGATGGATTCCTTGTTCGTCTCATGTGCGACACCGATATTCAGTCAGTAATAAATTACTGGTGCGTGTCTCCGGGCGCCACTCGCGCCACCGGNAGAATTTGTGCGAGCATCTGGAATAATGTTCAACTTAAATCTGGTCACACTGCCGCCCTGTGGTCCCGCGATGCGCCGCCGCGCACTGCGGGCGAGTGCGTCGGCGCACCGGCACCCGAGCGCCGGTGCGCACACTACCATGATGGATTCCTTGTTCGTCTCATGTGCGACACCGATATTCAGTCAGTAATAAATTACTGGTGCGTGTCTCCGGGCGCCACTCGCGCCACCGAATCCCCCCTCGAGTCGAATATTTAACACGATCAAGCGACGTCGTGAAGCCATGGTACGCACGCGCACGGGCGCGGCGCGCGCCCTCCGACAAGTCCCGGGTTACTGTGTAATCGGTAAATAAATGGTCTTGTCGATACAATTTTATATTCCTTCGCCCCACCCGCCCAGCCGCGCGACGGCCCCGCGGCGGGCGCACCGCCGCTCGTGCACAACGTCGGGGCACATCCGCGCAACACGCGCACTGTTGCGTCCGCTTGAACGCGTCGCTCGTCCGCAGACGCTGGTGCTGTCGTACGCGTACCACTGCTGCGAGTTCTTGCCGCTGATGGAGGGCGAGTCGGAGGAGGACGACAGCGCGGAGGAGGAGAGCCCCTCCGACCTGGTGATCCTGCCGCCGCAGCGAGCGGACGCCGCCGCCCGGGGCAACGCCACCGACCTCTGGGCGCACTACCGTCAGTACCGGCGCCGAGCGGCACCGCCCACCGAACACACGCTGCATACTAACAGCCACTAGCAACACTATTATTTTAAAAAATCGAAAGAAAGAAGTTAACGACTTGTAGTCTGTCACCGCGGCTTCATACAATTTTATGCCGATAAGTGACGTGTATCTAGTTGGTAAAAAACAGAAAACGAACGAAAAATATGTCAAAATTTGAGGTTCGTCCGTCGGAGATAATTTCGAGCGCACCCTGTACACTGTGTGTAAGTGTGCGGCGAGCCGGCGCGTGCGCACGCGCGCGATGCGTTGAGCGCCACCTCGCGGACAGTACGACACACCACGGCACGCCGCCACCGCCGCTTTATCGGCACTTTAAAAAACTAATCGGAAAAATTAAAATAAAACTGGTATTGCCTTCGTACGTTATTGGAACGCAGAAAATATTCACCTCAACAGAGACCCCGTTGAGGGCCCGGGGGCGCCGTGCAGGCGTGGCGCGCTCTTACTGACTAGTTGTTTTCATCGCCACACTAGAGGGACTGCGGAATTCCCGGTAGCGTCCTACTGCCGACCCTCAGTGTCTCGCTCTATCGAGTAATTCTTGGAGGAATTTTAAGCTTTCTCTCTTTTCGAGGTGGTCCCGGCGTCACGCGTTGCTCCACGCCGCCGCCCCCCGGCCGCGCCGCGCCTTGTGCGGGGAGCGGTCGAACGCTTTCAACAATTCTCCCGTGCCGCCGTACTCACGACCCGTGTCTTCGTGCGAACCGCACCAATCGAATAAATATGTGTCGCGGTGTGCGCAGTGAACGTCTCGGAGCTGAGCGGGCCGCAGCTGGCGGCCGCACTGGAGGGCTGGGCGGGCGCCGGCGCCGTGCAGCTGGGCCCGGAGTCGCCGAGCGCCTCGGCCCGCGCGCGCCGCGTGCACTGCCTGCCGATGCCAGGTACTGCTCACATGCAGGGTGCGTGCTCCGCTGACGACACCAGTATACGTCGTCCTGGTGCATAGACCTGGTGATGTCGCGCTTGTGACTGATCACCGACCTACTGCTCAACGACTTCAACAGATGTGTTCTACAAGATAGATAGCTCAGTAGACTGTATTACTGATTATAATATGTAAATAAAAAAACCTTCTCAGTTGTGCTAGCTTGGTCCATTTTCTACTCTTACACACATGCGTGTAATGATCAATGACAAAAGAGAAAGAAGAAAAAAGAGGTTCGATTATTAATAATATTGTCACGACAAACATCTTAAAACCGCCACACACTTGAGACAGCGACATCTATCGGCGACAATGTTAAATAAGGTAGGCAATGCACTACTTGGTCGGGAGCAAGATGGAAGCTCAAAATTAACGGCTCCAAAATAGAAACGATACTTCACACCCGACGGCGGCGCTGCCACTGCGCACGATTAGAATTGGTGATCACAACATTCTGTGGCGTCGCTCAGTTAAGTACTTGGAACTATCCTGGATGATGATCTTAACTGGTCAGAGAATATGTCAAAACTTCGCCTTGAAAGGCACTAAGGGCATATATTTACATCCTATACTGAATGGGGTCGAACCTCAGCAGTAACACATAGCCCGACCTTGTATCAGATACGCATAGCCCGACCTTGCATCAGATACGCATATCCATTATGAGCAGCTCATTCCCAACTAGTATTAACGATTTCACAAAATGAAGCCCCATTCCGCACAAACTGATATAAGTTGCATCCTAGATAGGTTTTCCTAAGGTCGACGTTTACATATATAGGCAGTCTGAAAAAAATTATGTCCACTTAAATTCCTTAAGCAAAAATAACTTAGTTAAAATCTTACGAGTATGCCAAACACGAAAATCAAATCTGCCTTTTATCGATAAATACGAGGGGTGATCCAAAAGTAATGAGAATCAATATAAAAACCAATGTTTATGCTTAAATTTGTTTTTATTCTTCTATATAGTCTCCTAACAAGTCAATAGTCATAGTCCATCTCTTTTCTAAAGTTAAAATTCCCTTAAAAAAAATCTTTCTGTTGATCTTCCTAAAACGCCTCAACATCGGCCATTACTTCGCCATTGTCTTCAAATTTCTTGCCTCGGAGGTGTTTCTTGAGCCGAGGAAAGAAGTCACTAGGAGCTAGATCTGGCGAATAGGGAGGGTGTTCAAGCAGTTCAAATCCTGATTCTTGAATGGCAGCCATCGCAACTGCAGCTTTGTGTGACGGTGCGTTATCTTGGTGAAACAGCGCTCCAGCTCGCAGCTTGCCGTGTCTTTTTTCCTCCTTATTTGGTTTGCGTAGTAAGAGCCCGGGATAGTGGCTCCCTTTTCAAGTATTCCACCACAATAATTCTTTCAGCGTCCCAAATAAATTAAATTTCTTACATGCATGTTGGAAGACCCAACAGTGTGTGACCCAACAGCGGTCGGGTGTGCGCTCGTGCCGCGCGCCCACCCCGTGCACCCCTGTGCACGCGTGGGACGCGGGTATGGGACCTTTCATTGTTTATCGAGTCTCTACACGTGGAGGCGGTGCTGACGGGGCGGCGTGCGCAGGTCCTTTCCTGCCGTGCGTGGACCTGTTCGACTGGTGGACGCTTCGCTGCGGCGTGTGGGCGGTGTTCCTGCTGGCGCTGCTCGGCAACGGCACCGTGGTGTTCGTGCTCGTGTTCAGCCGCAGCCGCATCGACGTGCCGCGCTTCCTCGTCACCAACCTCGCCGCCGCCGACTTCTTCATGGGCATCTACCTAGGTGAGACGCACTCCGCAGCCCCGCGCGTTCCAGCGCCCACGCCCGAGCCGCGCGGGGCCGCGCTTGGAACACGCTGCACACTCAACATCGTCATCATCAGTCCACAGAAGCCCACAACTGGACACGGGCCTCCTCCTCATTATCACAGTCTCCGCGCGGGGCAGGCGTCTTGGCGATCGTGGCAGATTTTAATTGAATAACAGGCTCACGCTCCCCGTTGTAGCGTCTGCCCGCTATCACGACGTATCCTTCAGCTGTTGCACGCAGCGCCCGCGGGACGAGATGCAGTGACGCTATTGTTATGCCGACGCCGTCCACTGCACGTTGGACTGCTGTCTACTATTGTATTGTCGGAGTCGATAAAGTCACAGGTGCCGACCTGTCTGAGGACCTCCAACCTACCCACGGCCCTACCGACCAGTCGTGAGCGTACGGGCCGAACCGCGGGAAATGCCGCGGGCACCTGCTCTGGGTGTCAGCCCGCAGCACTTCTTCACTGCCTACCACAAATTGTTTCACTTCCTGTACCTATTTTCCAATCTCTGCGTTCTGGGGCAGGACACCACTACACGGTCTGCATTGCCACTCGGTTTGGCGCTCCAGCTAAATGACACCTATGCGCGAACCTCCTGAGACAGGCTTAGTTAGCCGGTCTACCATCGAGATCGCCTTAGTAAATCGGGCCGACCTCTACGCGCTCCAGCTCGTCCAGCTTTTCTCCCCGAGCAACCTCGTAAAAAGGGCACTCCCACAAGACGTGACGACGGTCTTCCTCCAGTGCGCCGCATTTGCATGCGCTGGAATCCCACAGAGTCATGGAGGATAGCCGCTTATTGAAGCAGCCGTGCCGCGAGAGGATCTGCGACGTCTGATGGTCGGGCTCGACCCACACTGCTTCCAGTCAGCTATTTATGACGGGAAAGAAATCGAAAAGCTCCCTCCCCTTCTCGTCTTCCTCCCACCTACGCTGCCAGACCTGGACCGCTTCTTCCCAGTGCTCGCGTTTCGGTCTGCTCAACTCCCCGGACGTGGACTGGCGCGCTTCATCTACCTTGCCAGCTCGGATCACCGCCAGGTCGGCTGGAAGAACTCCCGCTAATACCGCAAGCGCCGCCGTGCTCGTCGACCGATACGCCATGGTCAGCAGTATTATACTCGATCTCTGCGATCTGAGTGACGCGCTACGGACCATGTACAAACTCGCGCGCCTGTACCAAACCGCGGCAGCATACGTCACCGTGGCTACGTACGTGCCCCTATAAAGGAGGCGCAAACCGGGGTACCTGATGCCCCAGGAAGACTCCGACACTCGCGACATCTCTTCGAAGCATTTGGCCGCGCGCTCCCCTATCGACGACGCGTGCTGCGCGAACGACAGGCTGCTGTCGATTCACGCCTCGTTCACGGTGCTGTGCGTCACCGTGAACGAGGCGACGCTACTGACCGATTGGCTGCCCAACTTACTTGGCTGCACTTGGGGGTGATCGCTGGAGCTTACCCCTGACAGTCATGGTGGCCGACTTTGCAGGGGAAAATTCCAAGCGATTGCGGACACCCCAGACAACAATTAGGTTCAGCGCTATCTTAGCGTTGGCCTCAATTTAGGCCCGCGCGTTTGCCTCGATGAGGAGCATCACGCTGTCTGTTTGACGACCTGTCTGCCGGTACCCGGCGGCCCGGCGGTCGGCTCGTGGTATTCGCTCTGTCTCGAGCCGGGGCGTGCCGGACGGTACCCACAGGTCGCAGCGGCAACTAGGCCGTGCGCGGGGTGACGCCTCTCCCGCTTCAACAGGGTTCCTGGCGGTGGTGGACGCGGGCACGCTGGGCGAGTTCCGCGCGCACGCCATCTCGTGGCAGATGTCGGGCGGGTGCCGGCTGGCGGGATTCCTGGGCGTGCTGTCGTCCGAACTGTCGGTGTACACGCTGGCCGTGATAACGCTGGAGCGCAACTACGCCATCACGCATGCCATGCACCTCAACAAGCGACTGTCGCTGCGGCACGCGGCCGCCGTCATGGGCGTCGGTTGGGGCTTCTCGCTGGCGGCGGCCGCGCTGCCGCTGTTCGGCGTGTCCGACTACCGCAAGTTCGCCGTGTGCCTGCCGTTCGAGACGGGCACGCCGGCAGCGCTCGGGTACGTGGTGGCGCTGCTGGCCATCAACGGCGTCGCGTTCCTCGTGCTGCTGGGCTGCTACCTCAAGATGTACTGCGCCATCCGCGGCTCGCAGGCCTGGAACTCCAACGACTCGCGAATCGCGAAGCGCATGGCGCTGCTCGTGTTCACCGACTTCCTGTGCTGGTCGCCGATCGCGTTCTTCGCGCTCACCGCCGCGTTCGGCGCGGAGCTGGTGTCGCTGGAAGAGGCCAAGGTGTTCACGGTGTTCGTGCTGCCGCTCAACTCGTGCTGTAACCCGTTCTTGTACGCGATACTCACCAAGCAGTTCAAGAAGGACTGCGCGCTCGTCTGCAAGGCCATCGAAGAGTCGCGCGTCACGCGCGGCATCGGCCGCTGCCGCCACTCCTCCAACTTCAGCAACAGACAGACACCGGCCAACACCAACAGCCTGGCGGAGCGCTCGTCGCGCGGCCATCATGGCGCTACCTGCGCGTGTCGCCGCCTCCTGCCAGCCGGTGGCGCGGGCGTCGTGGAGATCGGGGCAGCCGGCGGCGAGCGCGCGGGGGGTGGCGGAGAGCGGCTCTTGAGCTGGCTACGCAAGTGCGGAAGACGGTCGGCGCCAGCGCCCGCGCTAGTGCCGCGCGCGGCGGCGGCTGCGCCTGCGCGCACTGGCTCAGTGTCGTCGTCCGTGGAATTCTCGTCATCGCGGTCGGACTCGTGGCGCGCGTGCGGTCGCGCGCCTCCGCCGCGCCGCGCCGCCTCGTGGCTGGTGGCGCGCAAGACGTCGCAAGACTCGAACCTGTCGTCGTCGCGCAACGACTCGTCCGGCTCCAACGCCACCGCGTCCACGGGCACGTGGCGAACGTCGCGCTCGGCCGGCAGCGGGGCGGCGGGAGTCGCGCCGCGCCCGCGCCTCACGCGGCAGCCCGCCCTGTGCGCGGACGAGCCGCCCGCCTCGCCCGCCCTGCCACCCGCACCGCGCCTCCTGCAGACCATCCCCTCGGCGGCGGAGCCCGAGCTGCAGCAGGACGAGCCGGAGGCGCGCTGATGGCTTCACCCCTGGTGCAGTGTGCTTGCACCGCCACCATCCACTGAATGCGGGGCGCGCCCTGCACCTCGCGTTCGCAATCAATACGTTGCAAGTCGTTATAAAACGAGGACGTGCTCGCCGCCGCGGCCGGCGCTCGAGCCGGTGCGCTCACGTTGGCGGGGCGCTGAGCGGCCGCGGGGCCGCGTCTACACTAGGCACCGAACCGCGGGCGCCACTCGCGCGGGGTGTCCTGCGGAATTTCACTTCCGTGCTTGTCAGCGCCGGACCCTTTGAAGTTGCGTCATGAGCCCCCGAACCCTGCACACCGCCGATAACGCGAGCCTCGCGCCTGCGCGACATGTGGCGCCCACACGAGGGCGCGGAGAGCGTCACCGCCGCACGCGACACGCGTGGTGTGCGGGGCGGGGCTGCGTGATGCCGACGGCGGGTGCCGGCCGAGGATCGAACGAGTCGTGGCACAACGTGAACATTTATTTAGGAAATTATTAAACGTAACAGTATTTATGAGTCGACTGTATCGCTGCAGTCACATGCACACGGGTGTGAAGGAGGCCGCCCGGCGGGTACCGTCAGGGCGCGGCGCGCGCGTAACCTCCGCGACAGGGACAATTGTGTACAAATTGTTGTCAAAGTGATAGCTTTTGTATGTTGATAGAGGTGCGCCGTAGAGTATATAGACGTAAGACTAGGCGCGGCGCCCGGGCGCGCCCGCCATCAGTGCCAAGGACTTATTGCTAAATATATTTTACAGATTTTATTATATATTACTATACTGTATAATACTGTAGTTCAAAACTCAAATAATATACATACGACATTTATATAAATCACTTTAGATTTATACAATTTTATAAACCAATTAAAAATCAAAACGTCCAAAAGTATTAAGAGTACCTCGGGAGGCGCGTGCGCGGCGGCGGCACTCCCGCGGGAGGGCGCCGTCCGCGCGGTTTTGATAATGAATATTAAATGTTGTTACTTTGCTCAAAGACTAAATGATAAGTTTGAACCTGGACGAACTATACAAGAGCACTGAGGAGCGTCTGATACCAGCGACACGCACCGGGCCCGCGAGCCCCGCCTCGACAGCGGATTGCAACGAACAGCTCGCACGAGAAGTTAAGCCACTTTATTTCACAGACACATAAATGTATGATAATTAAATAGAAATTTAATTATCATAATTTCATATGACGTCTTACAGAAATTCAAACAACTTTCAACTGCAATAATTGAATACAAATTGGAATGTATCAGAATATTTGTGAAATATCGTTGTGTCTGGAAGTTCAAATATTTTGATAACGTGCCGTGGGTCAGCGCCATCTAGGTATTACTTCTCGTGTTATTATTTGTGAAATATCGTTGTGTCTGGAAGTTCAAATATTTTATCAACGTGCCGTGGGTCAGTGCCATCTAGGTATTACTTCTCGTGTTATTATTTGTGAAATATCGTTGTGTCTGGAAGTTCAAATATTTTGTCAACGTGCCGTGTGTCAGTGCCATCTAGGTATTCCTTCTCGTGTTATTATTTGCAGTACGATGGGTGTCAGTATACTCTGTTGCTCTTGTATATTCAGGCCACGGTATGAAACATTGTACGACGAATAAGTATTAAACCTCATACATGTACACGGGTCGAGCGGCACACGCGCGGTGCCCCGAGGCGCCGCGAGCCGGTGCCGCCTCTCAATTGTTGAATATTTGATGTTATCGTTTAAGTGTAGAGTTTATTACACAACGCTAGTTAGTGCGAGTACACGTGATGCAATGGCGCAGTGTGTCTAGTTAGTGAAGTGCGAGCGGCGCGCGGTTGAGAGTGATATTTATTTTATTGTACCACATACAGTGATTATACGAGAATTGTGACAGTTTACGTGGTTTTATTTCGCACGACGTCGTTCAAGTTATTCATTTACAGACGTATCAGCATTGAGCATCGGAGCGCGGCAGCCGTGGCTCAGGGGGCCGAGCCTCGCCGCGCTCCGCACTGTACCTGTGTCCCACACGTTCACCTCCACGATTAGATAATTTAAAAAAAGAAAAACAAACAATAATAGTTTTATTCAATAAAAACGCAGATCACAAATGCATTGCCTGGCTTCACAATTTAAAACAATTGTACACTTACATAGAACACGAGTCGCGGGCCCCGGGGCCGGCCGGGCGTGTCTCAGGGATCCGTAGTTCACAATACATGTTACATTGGTATTTATAGATATGTGATAAAATATATAATTTAATTATCATCAAATTAAAGTAAAATATGTATATCGTTTAGAATTTTAAATAATTTTAACAATATTTATAAAAAAATTATTGTCTCTGTGCACGAGCATGAACGTAGAATTGCACAGTCACCAGTTTGGTGCATCACACAGATGATTCATATGGAATCAGTTGGTCGCCGTTCGTCGGGCGCGTCGCACGCACGCACTCATCCATCAGTGACAGTGCAGTAGTTCAAATCAATACAATTAAACCTTTTGCAATACTATTATCGTTTATTATTTAAATGGATAGCGTAATCCTGTACACTCCATAATCCAATTTCTCCCTATTGTATTTATTTATAATTCGTATCTCAATTGTATTTATTCAAAATATTTTCATTTTGCTACATTTTTTATTAATGTTATTGCACTTCGTGCTTTAGTTTACCGAATTCGCCGAACTACAAAAGATATTAGGCATTTTACATGCTGGCAGATAACTGCTGCATTTTTTCTGTAATATATTTTTATTAATTTATACTTGTGGGTGCTGACGAAATATTCTACGAAGAATGAACAGTTATCTTCCTATTAAAACTACACCATAAAAGCACTAGATTTTGTAGAATCATACTCTGTTCTTTCTAATTACAGGAATAACATAAGTCCCATCCCATACAGACATACCGTATATTAACATTGACTCGAAATCGACTTATTAGTCGCACGATTTGCATTATTCATTCTATCGCGAGACTGAAA
This sequence comes from Thaumetopoea pityocampa, assembly GCA_017165845.1. NCBI lineage: Eukaryota > Metazoa > Arthropoda > Insecta > Lepidoptera > Notodontidae > Thaumetopoea > Thaumetopoea pityocampa. The sequence continues at coordinate 31,451 of WUAW01001080.1, read as the reverse complement.
TCATAGTTTGCAAAATCAGATTTAATAAATGCATAGTCCACTTTTAAGTTTAGTTGTAAATACGTTTGTTAATAGTTCTTCTTTGCCTTTTTTCGTAAGTACATCGGATATATAGTATCAGACGTGCCTAACAATACGTAAACTCAAACATCGGGAAAAACGTACACGATGCTTAAAAGTAATGACGTCGGTGCTCTGAGCGTACGGGTGGCGGGCGACGACCGGCGGGGCCCACGTGTTGTTATAAGTGTCGCTACAAATACGACAATCAATATCAGGACCACGGAAGGTTGACAAATAGTTAAATGTAAAACCCTCTCGCGTGCATTATGCCCACGATATATCACAATTAACCGTTGTACGGTTCACTGGCGGTGTCGTGTGGTGCCCCCTGGCGGTACAGAAGCGCGGGGTCGCTGGTGGCTCGAGGCAGGTGTGCGGGGGCGGGCGCGGACGTCTCTGGAGGTGGCGAGTCGGGGTCGCGCTCGCGAAGCGCGTCGCGGCGCGCACGCCGACGCCGGAACTCTGTGAACTGCCGCGCAAGCCGCTCCTCCAGCAGGTCGGGCCGGCGGCGCCGCTCGTCGCACGCGCGGGCCTCCTCCGCGCTGTCCTCATCCACCTCCTACGAGGGCGAAAGAGCTTGCACTTGCGACAAGTGTGCGTATCTCGGTGATTATTACCTTTTAGAAGTTATCATCATCATATCAGCCCACAGACATCCATTGCTAAACATAGGCCTCCTCTAATGATCGCCACACTGAGCTGCTATGAGCCACCTGCATCTACCGATTGCCCGCGAGTCGCGAGTGCTTAGTCGGGGGTTTACCCGCATTAGGCTTTCCGGTTTGGAGTCGCCACTCCAGCACTTTAAGACTCCAACGTCCATCGGTTCTGCGAGCTATGTGCCCGCCCACTGCCACTTCAGTTTTGCAATCCTTTGAGCTACGTCGGTGACTCTAGTTCTCCTGCAGAATATCTCATTATGAATCCTGCCTCGCGGGGAAACTCCGAACATAGCTCTCTCCATTGCTCGCTGCGTGACCTTGAGCTTTCTTATGAGGCCCATAGTCAGTGGCCATGTTTCAGATCCATAGGTCATCACTGGCAGTACGCACTGAATGAATACCTTAGTCTTAAGAGACAGCGGTATTTTTGACGAGATATCACCCAGTTTCCTGAACGCTGCCCAACCGAGTTGGATTCGGCGATTGACCTCTTTCTCGAAGTTGGATTTACCTAGCTGGACGACGTGTCCCAGATATACATATTCCGACATAACTGCGAGAATAGAACCATAACTTTGGTCTTACCCAAATTTATCTTTAGGCCAACTTCTTGAGAAACTATTGAGGTCTCGGAACATTATGCTCAAGTCTGTAAGCGATTCTGCGAGTGTCTGTAAGTGATTCTGTAAGATGAGTGTTGTCATCATCATCATCATGAGTGATGTACTCACCATGTATATTGATCCTCAGTTCGTTCCAATCTCTGGATTGGAACGAACTGAGCTTCTAAGCTTAAACTAAGCTTCTGAGCTTAAGCTCAGAAGATGAAGAATGATGAAGATGAAGAAGAAGATGTCTTTAAAGACATCTTTCAACGCGTCTGTAAACAACTTCGGAGAAATAAAGTCTCCTGGTCTTACACCGCGCTGCAATCGTATTGGTTTTGAACTTTGGTCCTGTATACGAACTGACGTGGTGGCGTTTTCGTACAAACTTTTCAATATTTCGATATACCGACATTCAATACGGCAACGCTGAAGAGACTAAAGCATTGCCCAGGTTTCTACCGAATCGAAGGCCTTCTCAGAGTCCACAAACGCTAGGCGTAAAGACCGATTATACTCCTCTGTTTTCTGTATAATCTGCCGTAGCGTATGAATGTGGTCTATGGTACTGAAGCCTATACGGAAACCGGCTTGTTCGGGAGACTGGAAGTCGTCGAGCCTGCATTCGAGACGGTTCGTAATGACTCTCGAAAACAACTTATATGTGGCTAAGGAGCGAGATAGGCCTGTGTGCTCCTCGAGAGGGTGTTTTCGCCTTTCTTGAAGAACAACACGACCAAACTTCTGCTCCGTGTCAATGGCGTTGTACTTTCGTGTATGATGGAATTGAACAGTTTCTGCAAGACCCTGAATAAAAGTCTCCCTCCCGCTTTCAGCAGTTCGATAATTATTCCCTCATCACTTGGTGCCTTGTTGTTCTTAAGTTGTTTGAGAGCCCCACGAATCTTGTCCCGGCTGACATCGGTACAGGCAGGCATCTCGTATATGCTTTTAGAAATATACAATCAAAATCGTGGGAAAATTAATATGTAAGGTAATAGAAAATAAGCTAAATTTATGAAATTAAAGCTACAAGTGGTAGTGTGTGCGCGCGCACCTTGATCTCGGCGAAGGTGACGGGCACGGTGCGGAAGCGCGACCGCGGCTGCGCGCGCCGCACGCGCCGCCCACGCGCCAGCGCCGACGCCGTCGGCGGGTACACCGCGTCCATGCCGCGCGCCGCCGGCACCTCTGAGAACACACCGCAGGGTACGGGGTCAGCACGAGACGCGTGCTCACACGCAGTGCGCAGGTTTCCCACGCAGTGTTCCTTCTGCGTTGAGTACTTTAGTGTCTACAATGTAGACCGTACATGAATTAGAAATAACTTAGTGGTGCGGAACCGCTATTTTCTTTAACACCACATTCCATATTATAATTTGAAAATAAATACGAAAAAACACATGAAATATCGGGAAATCGAAAGTGTTTAAAATAATGAACGCTTTTCAAATTCAAAATAAATAAAGCCTTGAAAAAAAAGTGTTTATTAACAGTATTTATGGCCAGATTAGTTACTTGATGAGCTTGAACTTCATACCTCGTCTTTTGTTTTATAGACCATATGACATGTCTATACTTAGACACTGCGAATTTCATAGTTTGAATAAAACCCCAAAATTCTCTTTAATATCGCTTGTAACACAAACTTTTTTGTACAAAAACTCAATACATGCGGTCATTGTTAGAATCTTATTGTAGATAATATAATATTAAAAAATGAT
>WUAW01001080.1:7890-23502 GCA_017165845.1 Thaumetopoea pityocampa | reverse complement strand
TCGGATGTTCGAGCCATTTAGTGTGATTTTAGGTGTGTGCTCTCCAATACATTTACCCACGGCCTTAAAGAATAACTAATAACTAATAACTGTAAGATTTCAGTTATGGAATTCGTGGTCAATAGTCATTTACCGGTCTGTAAGCTAGTTTACTATATCTTTTGAATGAATTGAAGCAAATTTTGTGTCAGTCGCGTAAAAAGTGTTTACTTACACGTAGTCAGTTCCATAATGAACTGGCCTGATATAGTTCTACGCGACTTGTCGGTACATGTTATGTTGCATCGAATAGTAAATTTATCGTGTAATTTATATACGAACACGCATCGACATGAAATGCGTAGTTTCAGTTTAGCAGTAGTTTGAACAACAAGAGTCGCGTATTTCTTCAAAATGTCGAAAATCGAGTACCGAAGCGTCATAAAGTTTCAATTTAAAGAAGGCACAATCTTTTGGGATTTCCATTGGGTGTTTTGATAGTGGATTTTAAAGAACGCAATACAGTCGTAAATTGCGAATATTATGCTTCAATAATTGCGAGACATAATAAAGGAGAAGCGCAGAGGCAAGCTGTCTAAAGGCGTCCTGTTGCTTCACGACAACTTCAATGCGGGTTTACGGAACTGGAACATTCGCTTTATAGTCCTGACATGGCCCCGTCCGATTATTATTTATTTCCAAATTTAAAGCGGGACTTAAGGGGAAAAAAATTTTCAAGCGATGAAGAATTGTAGGCGGCCGTCTTCAGTCATTTTGAACACAAGGATTGTGCTTACTTTTATAAAGGCCTAGAGATGATGGTTCACAGATGCGAGAAGTGTATTAGTATTAGTGGAGATTATACTGAAAAATAAAATTGTTATCGTTTTATTTTCTTCGTTTCTTCATAGTTATGCCAATACATTATGGGACCAACTACGTATAACGAAAAAATGGAGTTTCTGCGGCAACCTGAGTGAGACATTAGTCTTATTTTAGTGTTAAATATTTGTTTGCTGTGAAGTTTAATATTAAATTAAAATTAAATGCAAATTAAATGTTGTTTAGTGTGTTAATAATAATTTTGAACAATATTACGAAACTGTTATTCAAGAGGTTGAAATTATTTCTACAATATTGCCTGGTCCTAAGACCAATTCTGTTCAAAGTGGTAATCGTTGGGTTGATTTCAAAACTCTCAAAAAGCAATAAATGTGACACACCGATATTTTATTGCTAAGCTGATAAAAGTAGGTATATATTAGTAGCTTTTACCCGCAGCTCCACTCGCGTGAATATCGATTTTCCACTACATGAAAAATCCTGAAACAATCACAGATTTATATAAAAAGCCATGAACCAATTTTACTTAACCTCTTGTAACTTAATGGCGGCAACTAAAATAGGGATCAAGCTGTATATTCAATTTTACTGGATCGATTTTTATGAAACATGCCGCACCATTTAAGTCGGAATAGTACCTTTAAGACTGTAACAAATTAACCAAAATCTACCTATTGGTTTTTTGGTGAAGCCCGAACAAACTAACAAACAAACATCGACAGATTTGTTTTCAAAAGCCCTTTAATAGTTGATCTGAGTAATTTGTTTTTAAATATCTTTGATTTTTGAAAATTTGACATTTAACAATTTTATAAGAGTATAGAAATGATGACGACTTAAATGGTTCCAAAATATAATCGCCATAAACCAAGACGGAAGAAGAAGAAGATTTAATGTTCTCAGATACCAGGCCATAAATATAATTAAAAAAAAAAATAAAAAAAAATAAACATACACCTGCTGTTATTTGTATGCGATTTAAATTTTACATATTATATTGTGCATTCAATTATGCCTAAAATTGACACTGTTATCAAATCATACACTTCATGGACTTGTCGAATATGTCTTGAAGCAAATTGCAAGGATATGGTTGCGCTAGAAAATGATTTATTATCACTGTTGGAGTTTTGTGTGGGAATATTAGTAAGTCGTTTCCTCAATTACCGCCAGGTTGTGAATTTAAAGCGTACACAGTTACTCACTAATAGTAGGGACTACGGAGATTCGCATTTAAATTCTTAAGGTATACATAGTTACCAAGTTATACTAATGGATGTATTTCCATTTAATGAAGTAATATCATGGGAGTATTATGATATTCCTGATAACAACATATAAGTACTTCTAAAGCTAATTATCCCACATTGGACCACTTGTTGCTAGTGAATAATTGGATTTATTTTAATGGTACATTAAAAGTTCATTTAACTACTTCATGTGATGAATTTTAAATGTCAAAAGCCAAGTGCAGGGAACAAATTTCATTCCTATATCTCTGCCATAAACAAATTATATAGCAATAATTTTATCTTAATGTAAATCATATGAAAATGTTAAATATAATAATTATTTTCTAACTTGTGTTCCTTCAATAAGTTTATTTCTAAATATTTTATTCATGGTAAATTACTTGTAGACAATAGAAAAAAATTTTATTTAGCAGTATATACGCTGATTTACCAACCAACAATTTCTACCAACCCACGCTACATGGACAGCATGGTATGGCTTTGGCCTAGTTCCCTTCCTAATTAGATGTCTGTTTCTCTCTAGAGGGGATGATTATGGACTGTGGATGATGATATGCTGATTTATTTAGTGAATTTGTTATATATTAAAACTAAGCATTGTTTTTTACTTTAAAAAAATTTAATAATTAAATAAGTACCATTACATACACAGCTTTGCCTATATATAGTTTGAAAAACCATCCCCTTTTACTTTCTCTACCTAGAGAAAGTAATAGAAAAGTAATCTTTCCCAATATGCCCATCAGTTTATTAGATTTTAAATAGATGATGACATTGTGAAACTTCAAAAAACAACTTTGCAAATTGTGTACTTGTGTATATGATATTGTGTACATCATGACGGTGTGCTGGATTTTAAAAGCAAACTGTTTATGTAGTGTCTATGACCTAAGCCATCATCTACAAAATGTAAAACATCAGAAATGGCTGTTGTAATGTTTCAGTAGTGGAGACTTATATCAAAGTGTGGATGCCTCCTGTCTTCTGATATGGTATCTGTTTGATAGATAAGTATCTATCACCTTTCCTTCATTGCGTTTATCATATGCACTGAGAACTAATTGATTTGTCTCATTTGTGCTAGAATTTTTCACAAAATAAAAGGCAGATACCTTCTTATGTGTGGTAAATTTGTAATATTACCTCTGTTTCTGATGTGGGTTTTTGAAAGTAGAAGTAAGTTTATACATATATAGGTCAAGACTTCAAAGTTGAAAGTCAACAATAAAGTTTTTATGTGAAACTTTATTACTCTGAGAAAATTCAATTACAAAGTTATTGCTATATATAATTAAAACTAGTACTGAGATTTGTTAAATGTTCTAATTCTATTAGCATAATAGTTGATAATAATTTTATTCAGCTTCAAATAAACAATGAATTTTAGGTGAAACCACATGATGAACCAAAAGTGGTGTGTGAGAAATGTAGCAACAACATCAAAAACTATGCAAAGTTTAAAGAACAATGTCAGAAATCTGATTATTTTTGGAAAAATATGGTGTCGGAAGTGGTGAGTATGGACAGAATATTTTCAGCTTTAAGAAAAGGTAGATAATAAAATGTTCAGTTTCCCTTAAATTAAAAGTGGATTTATGCCTGTTAAATTGTTTTTTTTATGGTAGTAATAATTTTAAACACTGGTGCTCATGAATGTCCATTAAAGAAATGGAGTCTTCCACGTGTTATTAGTCATTTTGTAAGACCTAAAACTCTTTACTTAAAAGTTGCCATGGGTTAGTAATTAGGTAATTAGGAAAAACTATTGGAAGAAAGCTCAACATAATTGAGGGGTATAAAAGCAAAGGCACCATAAAATTGGTACCATGACATTTAGGAGCAACATTGATACTGTTCATATATCCAAGTGTCCATATATATCCAATCACATTATGCTAAAGTCACAAATAATAAGATGGCGGATAGAGAGATTTATAAGAAGAAAATTGAAAGGTAACTAAATATCATTATGTTTACACCTTCCTACTGCATGGGCAGTGTTTTCTTTGTATTGACCCTTAATTGTGCCATAGAATTTAAAAATTAATATTCAAAATTAGACACTTGTTAGTCATATAAATCAAAACTACATCCTGGTGAATGCTTCTGTTGGTTTTTGTTGCACCCATAGGTTGTGTGAAAATATTAATATGGCATGCTACATAGCTAAAATTATGAATATTTATTAATCTTACTATCATAAATTTCAATTTTATTGTTTCAGACATGTTATGTTCAAGATTATATACCTTGTAAAGAAAGTAAAAGTGAAAATAACATCACTGATGCCTCACCTGTAAATAGTAGTGATATAAAATTAAAAATTGAACCACTTTTAGATAGACTGAATAACTTTGACATTACTGAAAATATGCTATGTCCAATAGCATCCAAACATGGTTTGATTGATTTTAGTTGTAAATATACAGATTGTAATACTTATAATAATAATATGAATATTGAAGAAGAAGGTTTCAGTAATGGTGAAAAAGATAATGACTTAAGTCAAAGTAAAACTGCCATTACTATCAAAGTTATTGGAAAGAAAAAGAATTTAAAATCAAATTACAACTCAATAACAATGAAGAATAAAACTAAACCTGACAAGAAAAATTATTTAAATTATAAAACCAAGAAAAAATACAGTAAGATTATAGCATACCTACTGTATTAATTTTGTAAAAGTAATAGGTACTATAATATTTGTTTACTTACAGGTAAAAGTAGATAAATTCAGTTGGTGTCAATTTGAGCAAATCTATTTACTCAAATTGACTTTTATTTTAATTATTTATTTCGTAACTGTTCATTTCGTTAATTTTCAATGCAGTGTTTCATTAATCAGCTGTCTTTCTAGAAATATGGTTTCTAATAATGTTGCCTAATGAAAATCTCTACTTAAATTAATCTGAATTCATAGATGTGCATATTTAACTCTTTTTACCTGTGATGTAAAGTAGTTATATATATTTATATAAATAAACTAATTTAACTTATAAGTGTATAATAATTTAGTCCACATTATTAAAATTTATATTTTCAGAAAAAAATCTTGAACGTGTAAAATCGGTTTTACCTGTAAGTTTATCTATTTACTTTTCATTAAGTTTTGAGATCATTTAAATTAAAATTTTTGAGGTGACATGAATATTAAACACTAGCTGTTGCCTGCGGCTTTGCCCGCGTAAATCATTTATCAGCTCGAAAACTTTCCAAAGGACTCTGCATTGATTTAATAAAAAAAAACTGCAATATCATAACTTCTTTCGTTTAACTGATTCCAATTAAACAAAGTCTATATATTATTCTAAATCCTTAGTTCCCAAAGTGGTCCAGGTGGACCCTCAGGTGTCCACGGGAGACTCGACGGGGGTCTACGTTGACGTAAGCAAATTTCCATAGTTAGATCTAATCTTCACATTTTTTGTAGAGTTTTGGGAATATGGTAGAAATGTAGCTGCAAGTACGCTGCTGCAGTAATGGAACCAGCTAAATTTTGAAAGTGGTCTATGAGAAAAGTCTGGGAACCTCTGTTCTAAATTATAAGCAATATATAGGCAAAAACCTCGCCAAAATTTGTACAGTGGTATTTGCGTGATGTTATTTCAAAGAGAGAGGTAGAAAGACAGACAGAATTTAGAAAAAAAAAATGTTTCGATATCAATATCGCTAAGTACATCCCAATTAAAATTTTCAAAAAATATTCAATGCACAGATTTGGCTCAGTTACACTTTTATTATAGTACTAGTTGTTGCCAGTGGGTTCGTTCACGTGGCATACTTATACACTAGGAAAATACAAAAACAATAATAAATTGTAAGATTAAATACTTACATATAAACTTGTGTCATAATAAAATTGTCATGTATTTTACAGAATATCGTAAATGTGATCAGAAAATGACAACGCAATTAACAAAAAATTGCCTTGATAGTAAAGAAGAGACATTCCTCTGTGGTAATATATCAACATTAAAGTCATATTTTTATGTACAGGTATTTCAACTTGCTTGTTTTCATATCGATTTTCATGTTTTAGGCTTATGTTCATTTTCTGCTCACAATTTTAATGATCAATCGTTACATTTAAATGAACATTGGTCAACTAACGATTTGAAATGTAAGCTGTGTGATTTCGTTGGCTTAGATCTGGCGTCTATTATAACACATAGGTACGTTGAGCATTTTCATATTATCCGAAAATATTTCATCCTTATTTTAATCCTTTGTGTTATCATGTTACATTTATCTATTCCATTTTACTTATTTATCTGCAGTGTTTCAAGACCGTAGAAGTTCACTGCTTCTCCATATAAGGGAGGAATTTGTCGTATTCTTCAATACTTGCTGATGTTTAAATTGCCAGATGACGCTGCTGTTCATTATCCTCATGCTGCTGGCATTCTCAGCAGGTTCTTACATCTACGGTAAGAGATGAAGTGGACGCTATTATTATCTTGGCGCAGGATCGCAAACCTCTCCATTTTTGGCAATCATATTTTTAGCTACATTTGCTGGGGATACTACAGCTCTAAATATTTCGATGGTATCTAGTTGATTGCAGTGAAAAAGAGTCTCATCAGTATACCAGCGCTGCAACACTGAGGGTTTTGATCCATCGGTGTTGCTGCAACAAGGTGAAACGGGGTCTTTTCACTTTGTATATCTTATTTTTTTATTTTTAATATTTGGTTTTCTTTTGTTAAATCTGTTGTGCTTGTCCTAAATATATGTGTTTTCTTTCTTTCTAGTTATTGATAGCGAACTAAGTTATGTCGCACAGTTTTTACAGGTTTTTGATGCCTTTATATTTTTGTTAAATACTCAAAATTATATTGAGGAACACTACATTGGAGTCAATGCGTTCCTCTGTAGGTCCTGAAACGTAGCGGCCCTCAATGCAGCGATATGCGGCAGGCATTTCTACTAGTAAAAGAAGTCAATGGCCGTGGTAGTCGGCCATTGATTGTGTGTGGTGTCAGTGGTGTTCTGCTAACGTCATCACCGTAATCCCCCACAAACTGTATCGTTAGGACACCATTCGAGACTCATTGCACTCCATGCTTTCGGAAGCATGGAGTGCAATGGAAACGTTACCGTGTTTTCGATCCCCGGCATCCGTATTCGAAGTCGAACCTGTTACCACTTTAACTCAATAAATCAAAATGTATGCATGTAAACACGATGTAATGTTTGGAACAGTGGTAGTGACCCTGCCTTCTGTTCCAATGATTCCCAGGTTCGAATCCTGGTAGGGACAAACTGTGTGATATGCACAAATGTTTGCATCCGGGTCATGGACGTATTTATCTACTTACATATGTATTGTATTTATCTATATAAGTATATATCGTTATATATCGTTGTCTAGTACCCAAGACACAGGGAATCTTAGTTTGGGACTGGGTCAGTGTGTATGAGTGTCCAGAATATTATTATTATATTTATGAAACGTGAGTGAAATTTCGTAAGAGCGAGCGGCCAGGAAAATCTACATACATACAGTCACGTCTTCCCCTGGTTCTCCGGCGGGAATCGAACCCTGCTCGTCCGTGTGATCGGCAGAGATACTGATCACTATACTACCGAAGAATTGGGGTAGGCAGAGACCACATCTTTCCACTTGCTATGATCGTTTAATGTAGCAAAGTGGCAGGGATGAAAAGTGGCCGTAGGTCACGTTCACCCCCGCGGGAAACGAGACGTGTTGAGTGGCGAACTATGACACTGCCATTTTAAAAACCTACCTCGATCAAATCACCAATTTGTTTCAAAAAGGTCAACTTCGTAGCACCTTTAATCAACGAAAGTATGAAAAGATGTATGTATGAGTGTGGATGATGCGAGAGAGGTGTGTCAGAATTGTAGTATGTGGCAAATTGTGGTCTCTACCTACCCTTATGGGATACCTGTGTGAGTGTATATAAACACGTTAGACTGTTAAACTTTTATTTTTTATTTCTATAAACAGGTACTCTCACTATAGAAACGACCGTAAATACAGCTTGCACTTCCATTTTTGCCAATGGCGTACTTTATCTCTAAGGGCACTTCAGTTCCATTATAGTTTGTGGTACCCTTAAGGGATAACAGTGTGAGTGTACGTAAACATGTTAGACTGTTAATTCTTTTATTCTGATTAACAGGTACTCTCACTATTTCTATAGTGAGAGTACCTGTTAACACCGTAAACACCGCTTGTACTGCCACATTTGGCAGTGGCGTACTCTGTCACTAAGGGCACTTCAATTCCATTATAGATTGTAGTTTCTGCCTACCCTTAAGGGATAACAGTGTGAGTGTATGTAAACATGTTAGACTGTTAATTTTTTTTTATTTTGATGAACAGGTACTGTCACTATAGAAACGACCGTGAACACCGCTTGTACTGCCACATTTGCCAGTGGCGTACTCTGTCACTAAGGGCACTTCAGTTCCATTATAGATTGTGGTTTCTGCCTACCCTTAAGGGATAACAGTGTGAGTGTATGTAAACACGTTAGACTGTTAATTTTTTTTATTTTGATGAACAGGTACTGTCACTATAGAAACGACCGTAAACACCGCTTGTACTGCCACATTTGCCAGTGGCGTACTCTGTCACTAAGGGCACTTCAGTTCCATTATAGATCAGTACATTTGGACAAGCTGGGCGGTTTCTGTTCAATATGTAAGAGAAGTTTCAACTCTATGTCGCAGTGGAAGAAACACGACAAAACTCATGACAGCGGTTATATCTGTGATCATTGCGGAAAGAGGTGAGTGAATTGTTATTATGTGTGGCACTGGCGTAGGAATAGTGTCAATCCATTTCCTGACGCGGATGCTGTGAGACCAGCTGAGCAATGTACCAGGATAATGTATGCTATCCTGCTACTCAATCATCATCTAATGTGGTTTTAGTCTGCCAAGCTTGGAGATTGTGGCTAATCACTGCATTTTATGGAGGAGTCTCATGTCCAGCAGTCCAAGAAATAAATTTATAATTAGAATGATTGTATGATTATTTTTCTAGTGGAATGTAAACATTGGCCTGTTTTTAATTATTACAGTCATCTTGTATTTAGTACTAAAATGTATTATTATTTCAGTTTAAACCAAAGGGCTTCAAACTTTTTTATTTTCTAGACCATTTCGGTTTTGGGTAGAGCTAATGCTGCTAATTCTGCTGTAACAGAACTTCTTTCCTTATCTTTTTCTAATGTCAAACCCCAAAATGAGATAGCAAACATTAATAGCGACTACCAACATACATTTCTATTAAATGGTTCAAAAAAGTTACGTTTTTGCGTATATTTTGTCCGTATGTTCCGAGGTCGCGTCTAAATAGTTTAATTTTGACATATCTAAATGAAACTGACAGCACCAAAATTATAGCTATCTCGTTTTGGTGTTTGATATTAGAAAAGATAAGGAGAGACTAAATTTAATTAAGTTTTTTACCGCAGATTTACCACCAATATTGAATTTTTGCAAATTCATATACTCCAAACATTTCTAACTGCAATGAAGTCGTCATCAATCCCCGGGGCTATAAATGATTTGAACTTATAGTTTTACTTACTGGTCGTCGCACAATTGGTGCAAATCAATCGAATCAATAATAAAATATTAAAACTTATTGCGATAAGACCCTGGACGTAACCTATACCCCATTTTGTTTTTCTTAGCATGAAATTCGCACATGTACATCTTTTAGGCTTTTAAAACAGCGATGTGCTTATGATTTTGCGAAAAAAGGTGCATAATACATAATCAGTACATTTATACTACATATATTTATATATTTCGGAGATTTTCTTTGTTTTTGTTATATTTTGTCTGGATTCTTTTATTTTAAATCTAAATTAATACCTTTTAAATTATTTTCTGCATTTCATTAGATTTTTGATACAATGTAGAGACCAATCTTCATAGATTTCTATTTAATAAGTTACCTACCTACCTAGTTACATAAATACTTGTATTTACTTTATAATATAAATTTTATATTTTGACAGATGCTTCGGTAAATTCAAGTAAAAAATAAAAAATATATATTTTTAACAGGTTTAGCTATAAACATCTGATTGCGGAACATATGACAGTTCATTATGACTGGGTAAAAAACATTTGCGAGACCTGCGGGAAATCGTTTAAAAGAGTTAGACATTTAAAGGTAAGATACTTACCAGCGGAAATCATTTGTATATCATAATAATTAGAATGGAATATAATTTACACTATTTGTAAATTTGTTAAATGTCAAATTTTCAAAAATCAAAGGTATTTAAAAACTACTCATATCGATTAATTAAGGGCTTCTGAAACCAAATCCGTCGATGTTTGTTTGTTTATTCGGGTTTCTCGCAAAAACCAGCTAGTAGATTTTGGTTAAACTATTACAGTCTTAAAGGTACTATTCCGACTTAAATACTGCGGCATGTTTCATCAAAATTGGTCCAGTAGAAATGAAGATACCGCTTGATCCCTCTTTTAATAGCCGCTGTTAAGGTACGAGAGGTCAAGTAAAAGTGGTCCTGGCATTTTTATATAAATTTGTGATTGTGTCTGGATTTCCTATGTAGCGGAAAACCGACATTAATACGGGCGGAGCCGCGGGCAAAAGCTAGTAGTAGTAGTATATATAAGCGCAGTGCGGGTCAACTCTCTACTAGGTGGACAGATGACCTAATGAATTTCGCGCACTATCGGTGGCAGGTGGCTCATAGCTTCTCGGTGTGGCGAACATTGGACGAGGTTTATGTCTATATGTGTATGTATATGTTTATGTATGTGTGCATGAAATTAAATTAATTATTTTTATTTGCTATAAATATAATTACAGCTATAATAGTTAAAAAACTGATCATAATATTTCGCCGTCAATAGATATGTCAGTGTTTAGTGTTTACATTCAATAGAATATACGAATATTTTATTTTCTAGAATTTAAGTACAATATGATGTATACAATAGAATATTATAGTAGGAAATCTGCAGGAGAATCAGTCGCCGATATCACTCAAAGGATTGCAAGGCTGAAGTGGAAGTGGGCGGGGCATATAGTTTGCAAAACCGATGGAGGATTGATCACTTGATTCTGGTTGCGGGCAATCGGTGGATGCGGGCGGCTCAAGAGCTGCTTGGTGTGGCGATCATGAGAGAAGGCTTATGTGCAGCAGTGGACGTGTGTGGGCTGATATTATGATCATGATGAATATTTAAGACCATATATATAATTGTCGACAAATTTATTCAGTCGCATTGACCCTATTTTTTGTGCTAATTCGTCCCGGGTTCGAATCCTGGTCGGGACAAACTTTGTGTGATGAGCACGAATATTTGTTCCCGAGTCATGGATGTTTATCTATATATGTATAATCATTTATCTATATAAGTGAGTATATCGTTGTTTAGTACCCCAGATACAGGGAATTCTAATTTGGGACTATATCATTGTGTGTGAAAAAAAATGTGTTCTCGATATTTTTATATTTTATATTAGAATAAATTATTAAATATATATGTACACTAGCTTTTGCCCGCGGCTCCGCCCGCGTGAATGTTGGTTTTTCACTACGTGAGAAATCCCGAAACAATCATAGGTTTATATAAAAAAAAAACCTACGAACCAGTTTTGCTTGACCTCTCGTACCTTAACGGCTGCTACTAAAACAGGGATCAAGCTGTATATTCAATTCTACTGAACCGATTTTGATGAAACATGTCGCAGTATTTAAGTCTTGAATAGTACCTTTAAGACTGTAATAGTTTAACCAAACTCTACCCACTGGTTTTTGCGTGAAACCTGAACAAGCAAACAAACATCGGCGGATTTGGTTTCAGAAGCCCTTAATTAGTCGATCTGAGTAGTTTGTTTTTAAATATCTTCGATTTTTGAAAATATGACATTTAACAATTTTATAATAGTATAGATAGATCACTCTGCCGCTGGCACTACGCTTGTGACTGCATCACTACGGTGACACTTTGCTTGTATTAATTAGTTCTTATTTATTACGTTATTAGTAATTACTTACACAACAATTTCAGCTTCACGTAAGAAATGTTCACGGCAAATCAGATCCAATAAAGTGTGAACATTGTAACAGAATGTTTAAAAGTCAATTCACTTTTGGTATTCATCAAAAATTGCTGGCCGCAGCCAGGACATTGAAATGTGAAGTTTGCCACAAAAAGTTTGCCACCCCGAATCTTTTGAAATCACATATGATATGGCACAGCGATGAACGACCTTTCTGTTGTACTATTTGTGATGCAAGGTAATATGAGAATAATTTGCGTTGCATATATTTTTGTATTAATATCTATTATACTTTGGACTAGTTAAAACGGTCGTATTGTGTTGACGTACAATGGTTGTATTGTATTATGAAGCTAAAATAAATTCGTCTCACATTGAAAACCACAGCGCACTGTACTTAAGGGCTGTAGTAACTCAGCGACAAAGCTATTTTCATAATTTAACCATTATGCCCTAAGAATTTTACCTTGTCGAAAAATTAAGATTTGCTCGCTATTTGTTTTTAAGTCTAATTAAGATTTCGAATTGAGGTCAAAATAAACGTATTCCTCGCTTCCACATCTATTCGTTGCCGGTTCAAGTGCTTCAGTGTTAGTAGGGCATGTATGTTATACAGCGATTACTTTAAATAGAATTATGAACCGTAACATTGAAATGGAGTTGATTTTTAGTTGCTGTAAAGACACATTTTAGTTACAATTCATTCGGTAAATTTCGGTTTGACGAAGTTAGCCGATGACAGCTTCGAGTCGTATCGTACAGTACTTAATCACATAAAAATATTTTTTTTATTGTACAGGTTCAAAAGTAAAAGCTATCTGAAAGTTCACATGAAAAGGCATGCTGGTGAAACGCCCTTCTCTTGCGGGCAATGCAATCGATCGTTCACTTGTCAGACTCAACTGAAGAGACACATGTCTGTACACACGGGCATCCGCGCCCACAAGTGTGCCTTTTGCGAGCGGAGCTTCCATTCTAAGAAACAGATGCAAGTCCACAGCTCGTCATGCAAGAAAAGGTCTGCCGATGTTGAAAGTAGCAAATGATTGTTTGATTGTCTTGTTGGAATAATTCAATCGTGATTCAATTCCAAAATAACTATTTGATTAAAGTTTTAATGTCTTATTTACATTTCATTTGTATGTAAATGCATTCTAAAGGAAAGCACTTATTGGGAAACCTTTTCAATTGGATTTAAATATATTTTTCAAGAAACCTATATTAACCTTACCTTATTGAAAGGGAAACCCTTTATTATTACCCTATTCAACTGCTTACCAATCCAGTCTCTACTTGATATGGTGCACCGGATAAAAAAATAAAATCATATAGCTTTTATTTATATTTTTAATTTAATTTGTTAAACAGTAACCATTATTAACTATGCAGTGAATTGACGGCAATAAAGTTAAATACACATGGGAATTGGTAGTCTTCGAAATTTTTAGAATGTGAGCATGACATGACTACAAAGATTATTTTTAGTGAGAAATTATTAAAATTTAAAATTTTGAATCTTTGGTTTTGACTTACACTTGTTATTGAAAGCTTCCTTGAAAAGTGACGAACCTCCCGTATACAACCTCTAATTCACCTGCTTAGGTGTAAAATTTTTAAAAACGCTAATATACATGTACATTTAACCAGAAGTAGGTATACCAAATTTCGTGCTTAATATTTAAAAAATGTCGGATTTTCATATAATGGTTCATCCCTTATTTTACCCCTTTAGGTATTAAATATCTAATAATCTTTTCTTAATGGATGCTTACAACATAAATGGCATCTAGTGTCTAAATTTCAAGGTTGTAGCTGTGTAGGTTCTGTGTTGATGAATCAGTCAGTCAGTCAGGACAAGTAATTATATATGTATAGATTTAAAAGTATGATAAAATATGATAAAATTCAACTTTTAGACTCGGATAAAAAAACTGTTGAACCAAACACTTAAATGTCATCATTTGTTTCTAACCTCCTCAATTATGAAACTAGAAGAACGTATTAACACGTTTTTTTTTTATTTAATATATTTAATTACACATTAAACAATATCGTACACGTCCTTATCGTAGAGGGGCGGCAAACATCGGGTCCTAGCGACCTCGGAGAAGTAAGAGGCGGAGAGGCGCGCGGTGCGGGTGCGGTTTGGAGACGTGTAGTCCACCTCGTACAAGCCGAAACGCTCCCTGCAAAGAATTAGGGGAAAGTTACGACGTTACACGAATAGGTCAAAGCTTCTTACTCTAACAGAAATTTCACACATATACTGAGGAATGTACCTGTATTATACCTGTGCACCTAGTGCCTGCCCCTTTTTTTAAGTATGGAACATGCCTGGATGCGTACCGCTGTGCTGAAAGCACGGCAATACTCTGGGGCTTGCACCCACAAAACCACACGACGTCCATCTTAGACCTTGTGTCTGGGCACAGGCATATGTCCATAGTACGGTGGGTTTGTACTTTAACGGACCTCGTCATTTTGCAGTGAGCCTAGCTCTCTTTTTACCGTGCAGAAAATGTCTGATGTCACTAAAACCTGCACGCATCCTATAGCCCGTGTCCCTGGCTCATGTTTGGGCCTACTGGCCATAGAACGACGCCATCACGGGATCCTATTTTATGTTAATCGACGGTATATATGTACATTACTGACGGTTCCACAATATTTTATTTCAGTTTCTAATAAATAAGTTACAAATAAAAAATAACAGCTTTTTTCAAAATTCAATAAATTAAATAAATTTAATTAATCTAGTTATTGCACTCCTGCTTTTATTTTTCATTTGAAATTGTCGTATGCGTTTTGTTACTACTATTTTTGGTGAGTTTATGGCCCCGTACTTAACCTTTATGCCAAACTCATCGTTCTACCCATGGCCGGCACCATAGATAATAAATGCACTTATTACTAACTAGGCTACCACTGTATGGATCCATACAAGAAATTGAACATTTTATTACGATCGTATAACGTAGTCGAAAAATAAAATTATTTACGTTACCATCTTTACGTCACTTGTCAAATTTTTGTCGGCATTGATAAAAATATTTTTTATTAACTTATTAAAAGAGGGCTTTGTAGATAATAACCGAAAGCAATATAAATACCTTGGTGGTCAAACTTAAATATCAGTATACTTACGAATATCCTCTCATCCATTCATAGTTGTCAATAAGACTCCAATAAGCATAACCAACAACTCTACACTTGTCCAACACTATGGCTGAATGCAGAGCTCGCAGGTACGCATCTATGTAGTTGAGGCGCTTCTTGTCTTGGAGACTGGCTTCTGAAGAGATGCCGTTTTCTGTTACGATGATTGTGGGATTGTTGTACGTTGTTTTTATCCAGTTTAAGGCCTTCCTGAAGCCCCATGGCACCACCTTAAATATGTTATTACGCAATGAGAATTACTCTAGAGAACGATTATGATTAGTATAACGATTATTATTATTATAACGATTATTATTATTATAACGATTATTATTATTATAACGATTATTATTA
>WUAW01001072.1:35940-55963 GCA_017165845.1 Thaumetopoea pityocampa | reverse complement strand
AGCACGAACAACCGATGGCCGTTGGGGCCGCAAGGTGTTGGAGTGGCGACCACGAACTGGAAAGCGAAGCGTGGGCAGATCTTAAACAAGATGGACTGACGACCTGGTTAGGGTTGCGGGAGGCAGCTGAATAAGGGCAGCGCAGGACCGATCTTTCCGGAAATCCTTGGGGGAGGCCTATGTTCAGCAGTGGACGTCTTTGGGCTGAGATGATGATGATGCGTGAACGTATTTTATTTTTGGTATTTCCACATTCACTTCATTTTCTACTCAAAATTTTTAACGTGTGGCATAAAAATGGGTTGAAAGTGTAACCAACCATATTAATGGTAGAGGACCTTTGGTGCGTTTAGAAACAGCGTGTAAGTATTTTATAAGTACAGTATGTTTTTCTCTCTGGTGTTATTATCTGGTGTGTATTTTAATCACAGTTTTTATCAACCTCGTCCACTTTCCAATCGAACTTTGCCTAAACTATGAGATCCTCAGTATGGTCTTAAACTTCTTGAGGTTTCCAAGGACAGCATACGTAAAATAGATTACGTACCCTACGTACCAGGTACTCTCTAGGCCGCAACTCATTAATTTTTTTTTTCAATATATCTGTCACGACGCTGTATGAAGTTAGGTATGTAAGCGGTCAGATCACAAAACACCATTTCACTTGAGCACGTTCATCAATTATACTGTAAGTACATTTTTTATTTATAAATAAAAAAAAATTAAACAAGTAAGCAGTGGGGTGAAGAAATAAAAAACGAAAGTGCAAGCAACCCATTGCCACTTCTTCGTACCTTTAACCGGCAGCCGTATGAAAGTGCAAGCAACCCATTGCCACTTCTTCGTACCTTTAACCGGCAGTCGTATGAAAGTGCAAGCTCCCATTGCCACTTCTTCGTACCTTTAACCGGCAGTCGTATGAAAGTGGCACAAAATAAAAAACAGAGGATAAACACTTGTGTGGAGCCAGTATTACGATTACAGATATTTAAAATGCAGAAGTGGGCAGTTAACAGAATATCTTTTTCCTAAGCAGCACAACATCACGCTTTATCCACCACGATAATAAAGATTTATAAAAGTATGCGGTTTATTTAATTATCGATTACCATTCAGCCTCTTTAAACATTTTCATTGAACATTGTGCATCAAAATCTTGACATTATCACTATGACAACTGTTAAAATGGATACAATTACAGACAACAAGTATGTCAAACTGTTTCGTTCGTACATTAAACCATTTGTAAAAGACGTATCTGTGACCTTGGCCACTTTGTGAAGATTATAGATCGAACGATATTTTAGCTAGTGTTAGTGTTTTGTTGGTGCATTAAAATGGCAGTACATATACGTCCGATAGATGCATTATAATAAATAATAATAACATACACCGCCACGATCTTAGGTGCGCGTAAACGCAAGCCCAGCAGAGACAATACCTATTTGCTAGCCTTAAGCACACCAAGAAACCTTTATGCCATTTTCAAACTAGTTTTACACGCTTACATTTAACACAGCTATGCTGAGTGGTGGGGGGTGGTTTTTTGAATTAAATCCCTAACGTTTTCTATAGACGGAACAATCGGTTCTTTTGTTGTAAAATTTAGTTTGCAGTGAAAATGAGAAAATATTGAAAAAATAGACACAAAAAAGGATGTGTATTAATAAATAATTTTAAATAAATAATTTGTGTATTAAGGATGTGTATTTATAAATTTTAAGATATTTTTTTTTACATAAAATTGTAGATTAAATAAATAAAAGAAGAAGCGTGACCTGGTTCTTTAGATTATTTAAAATAACCTGTTAAAAATAAGCAATATATAACAATAATCTGTTTAAAATAACCATTTTGATATCAAAATTACGCAGATAATCCGAAGTTTAAGTTTACTGCGATCTTTCTCACACTCAATTTAAAAGAAAGAGATAAAAATAGATAACATTTATGTAGTGTCAATTCCTCATGAAGCTGTCACAAATACGTCTTTTGTTTGCATACTAATGATATAATATTTTACATTCTAATCCAAATACAAAATGTTTAATCCAGCAGTAAAGATATATCTGATATAAGAGTTAGACCAGTGCAGCATTTTTTAGACGTAAAACCCTCATCGTCATCGTCTCTATTGGCATTTTGGTCACACACTGTCGCTGCCACAGACCGCGTATGAAACACGTCACTCACGCGTTGGCTCAAGCAAGTTAATTTCATGGGTTACGAAGTTTTCTTTCAAAAGACTGTGTAAAGAAATTATTCGTACATAATAAACTGCAATAAACCAATAGGTGGATTTATAGGTCATAACATAACGCCTTTTTTTAAGTATACATACAAGTATAGTTGGAATTAAGACCGTTTACTTCCACTGCACAGGGTTAAGGAATGCGAGGTAAATACAAATATTCCTTACTATTGATAAAAATGTCAATATGGTTTGCTTAATATTTTTGCTGCAGTTTGAGACGATAAAAAAATATTCGTATATTATTTTTTCATCTAAACAAAAAGATAGATGTTTGTCGTCAAACATCTAATTTTTTGTTTAGAATTTGATAGATGTGAAATCATACTAAAAATTGACCGATGCAATTACTTTAATTAGAAATTTAAAAATCCTTATAAACAGAAGCAGATATTATTTTAAATCAAATATATACACATAGTACACAGCATAAGTGTGGTGCAAGCGTCAAAATCGTGCTTCCAACGCACCGTGTGTAATGTATTTATTTTTCGCTGACTTACCTCATGTCGGATATCATGTTCTTCACATTTTTCAATATTACCAATAAAATGGCGATATATTAGTTACAATGAATATATCCGAGTATCAACTTAGTTGTGAAAATATTATACTTAGGCATGTCTGGAGTATTCTAGCAGCAAATTTTAAATATTTGTAAATTAAATTTAAAAATACCAATGTCTTATTAATAATAAATATTATATTAACAGTTATTAGTATAATAATTATTGATGTAATAATTACATGGCATCACCTATTTGAGCATCGCATAATCGGCGTTAAACATCATAAAAATACTGGAAGATGTATACTTTTCTGCTGAAATATATTCACACGTACAATTACATAAAACGTGCGTTCAGTTACTTTGAATTTGTATTATATTTATGTATATTACTATGTATACACTAGTGGCAGTTACCAACGCTCTTGACATTAATTAGACTTGGAGTGTAAAAGCTCACTAAAGTATTTTACATTAATTCTTTGCCTGCCTATCTGTCAAAAAGTTATAAAAAATATAAATACCGTCTCTAGACCCACAATGACATGTGTATGACAATATGAACCGATTTCTGTACAATAAAGTTGTATTATACACTAAAACAACAGCGGCTGGTGTCAAAGAAAGCCCCGTACTGTACAGCCGGCTTACGTAACAGGCAACAGTCACGCCAAAGCAAAAATTTCACAAATATTGTGCATTTTTACGTTATACCAGGGGATCGGCTACCTATGATCCGCGGGTCATCGAGTGACCCATTTGATAATTTCAAATGACCCGCTTTATTTCTGAAAATAAAGTACAATATATAAAAATCAAAAAGATTTTGAAAATATGAAAATATCCGTGACCCAAACGTCTCTTTAATGCTTAAATTTTCATTGATTTTGACCCGCGGCCATAAAAGGTTGGCGATTCCTGCGTTAAACTGTCGTTTTAGTGCAATAAGCGCCAGAACTTGCAAGAGGTTCTATAATTAAGGGGTGATCCTTGTATCCACGTTTTTAAAATGTATTTTATGGCCTGGTATCTGAGACCTTTAAGCCAAGTCATTATTTTAATACATATTTTCGTCAATTTTATTGCTTCCTGGGAATTTTAATAAAATCCGAAAATTACCACATTAACTATGCGAAAGTTCTCGCGGGCATATGACATTGAAAAAATACGGTCACTGCAATATTAGTCGCAATTTTAATCTCTTGTTTCAATATTGTTCAAGATTATGTACAATTGATATACAAAACAACACCAAATTTATTTATTAAACATCACAATAAACTAATATAAAACAATAAAATAAATCTTTAAATCAGAGATCCTCAAAACTTTTTGTCTTGTGGACTACATGTACTGTTTTTAACTTTGTTTCGTTCGTTCATTCGTTCGGCCTGTCGTTATTATTTTGATGTATAACAAACGCTGTTTAGTGAGCTTTTACGCTGCGATGGCGAGTCACGACTACTAATTACATTACTATTGAAATCGGACGTCACGTGTTAGTTGATTTTGTAACGATTTTTAGAAACAATTACATATTTGTTTTAATAACGATCGATTGATATATACATAGTCATATCGAAGCTCATGCAATCTCTTAAAACGTTAAGTTCATACGATTATAACTTGAAGTACCTTTTGATTAGGATAATATATATATGTTAGTATCCCATACGATCCATTAAATGAAAACAATAAATGAATAATAAAACTCTACATCACATATATCGTTTATATAAAAGTGGGCTCAGAAAAATCCGACTATCAAACTCTGTATGTCAAGAAATGAAATAATAATGTTTTCGGATAATGCAATTGTATGGAAAATAATATAACACGAGGAACAGTCGACAAACATTATAAACTAAAAATCACTAATTCAGGCGCAACATAATATTAAATGGAAATCATTTTTCTACGACAGGTTTCATTTTCGACTAGTTACCTCACGAATAAAAAAAAAAAATTATAAAAAAGCGCGTTGTACAGCTGAAATAATTAGGAACATACAACTGACGTCTCTTCTGAGCAACTTCTCGAATGAAAATATTCAAGAAGTTCAAAAATTTCTATAACTAACATACTTATCACAGGTAAAAAGGGACAAGAGTAAGTGTTCTCTCAATACAGTACATACGTAGCTAAATAATATAAAATCTAAGACAACTTACGATGTACTAACGGCTGCGCCTGCGCCGGCGGGGGCGCACGGCGAGCCGCGGATGAAATCGTTTTATTAAAAATTAAGAATAAACTCTAAGCCCATAGCCCCGTTACGTGGGGCGGTTGAGATCGATTACTTACATTTACAACAACATTACATTACGTTGATTGGCGGTGCCCAAGCGCTGAAGCCATAACACAAAAGAGCACATAAGGCGATATACTCACAGCGGTGTCAACTGCCAGAGCGTCGCACGAATCGTCATTTCAACATTTGAATAATAATTACTATGATGAAAATAATAGCGATTGATGACTGACGAGTCGCGCGATGCCCGTAAATTGAACCGTACGGACGCTTTCAGCGTCAGTGATCGGGTGATAAATCATCTGGGAACCTGATTACGTAACTTGCAATAATCGAGCGATAGGCGATTATTGTGCAATTTACAATAAAACACGTAAAATAGATTGCAGATTCTAACGTTAGAAACGTCTATACATTAACAGGACATCGTGACAGGACATACTTAGGCAATCTTCGCGTTTCCAAATTAGTACTCGTAGGCTGCTTCCAGTTAGTAATTCATCTATTTATTATTATTTGGTAACTTCGTAGGCATTTTCGATATTTTCGTCTAATTAATAAATTTCACATCACTTACAAAAACTTTTAAATCCTGTACTTTAAATCATGAAATCATTTCGGTAAATGATGAAGTACGCGTCAGGCTATGAGTTATGTTTGATGTGATGATAAATTTTATTACCGAATATACAATTGCCGCCTATCGCACGATTCTTGTAAATTACGTAATCAGCGGGCCATTCGCATGCTTCCGTCCACGGTGGCCCGGGTCACGACGTCAAAGGCGAGCGTCACGGTGGAACTCGCCTGACACATCATCACGACGGCTCCAGTTCCCGGCGGCAGTCCATGGTGGCTGCGCTAGCCGACGGCTATGGTCGTAAAAGAACACTCTCGGCACATTGTTCGTGTTTAATTGACGCTCGGGAAAGTCTGTAACGTGCCGCCACGCGGGCGCCCATCGCCGACCGCCACTCCTGTCACAAACACTAGTCCGGCGGGCTCGCGCCGCACGCGCCTCTAGTCCCACCCGTTCTCTTTCACCATATGAGCCAGTTCTATTATATACTTGCCTTCCTTATATTTCTGACTTGACTCGAACGCGTGCTCCTGTGAATGAAGGTAGAGGGTAGGAATTATTATTGAGAGCTAAATGAGGGGTCTCCGTTTGACTTACACGTGTTTTAATATAATTACAAGTAAACTAGTAGTAAGTTTCTAATCAACTATTTTACCGTGTTTTCATCCGTTAAAATAATATTTTTATTAAGGTATATCCTAAGGGAATGTATTATAAGGGATAAAAGCTATCCAATATTTTAATTAAAGATTTGGTCAATCTGTGTACCGTGTTTAGTTCAAAACCGTTCAACGATTTAGGCGTGATTAGGTAACAAA
The DNA here is from genome assembly GCA_017165845.1 of Thaumetopoea pityocampa. Taxonomy (NCBI): domain Eukaryota; kingdom Metazoa; phylum Arthropoda; class Insecta; order Lepidoptera; family Notodontidae; genus Thaumetopoea; species Thaumetopoea pityocampa. The sequence goes on along the minus strand of WUAW01001072.1, from coordinate 49,555 downwards.
CATTTAAATATTCGTACAAATTTTCCCATTTACAATATTTAGTAAGGTGATTATTTACGTTGAAGAGCTTTATTATCTATTTGTCTAGGAGGTACTGTAATAGGTTCACTATATTTTTTATTATTATGTATAGGTTTATATAGTTTTTTTTTTTTAATTATGACTCAAAAAAGAATGAATTGATTATTAACAAATTTTTATTAAGACGTGTTCTAAAATAAAATAATTTTAAAGTCAGGGAGTACTTAGTCTTTTAGCCTACCCGGCAAATAGACTTAAGTATACGGGTAAGCGACCCCGGTCCCCGAACGACTACTGTATCTAACCACTCCTTCAGAAATAGTAGTATCCTATATCCTATAGTCCTTTTCCTAAATTCCATATTCCTTGCTCATCATACATCTTTCCTACCTCATCCTCCTTCATTTCCTTCCTTTTCGTGGGAACGCAATGAGGAACCTTAAGGCTTTTGAACCTTATAAAAAAGGCGGCGTCATGGTTCGTTACCCAATTTGTCTCGTTTCCCGCGAGGGCGAAAAGTGAGCTACGAATAGCCACTTCACTTATAGCAAGTGGAAAGAAGTGTTCCCTGTCTATTCCAATTCTTCGGTAGTATAGTGGTCAGTATCCCCGCCTGTTACGCGGGATATCGGGGTTCGATTCCCCGCTAGAAGGCCTGGGAAAAAGGCGTGACTTTATGTACGAGTATGTATTCTAAATTAAATCTGCGCTAACGACTTTGATAACATTCACTTTTATAAATCGATCTAGCTGGTCGCGTCTCTAGGAAAACTCAGTTTTGTATCGAGAGGAGCTCTATCCGGCCATCCAGGTACTATTTATGTAAAATAAAAAAAAATGTGAAAACATGCTCCGTACTGCGGCCGCGCACACGCTGCCAACCGCATACTCGTATTACGTGACTGTAATATAACATCTGATGCTTGCGATTATCAAGATACCAGGCCAAAAGCGGCTATTCTATACAAATTTAAAAAATTCTTTCTCTTTCCTCAATAAAATATTGCACCCCCTCCCCCCCTCCCTTAGTCCGTTGAAGTCGGAACTGTACGTAGGCCTCCTGCACAGTGAGATATTGCCATAATCTTCACGCTCAGACGCGCCTCGTTCACGCTTCACGTCTTGTAGATCTCATTAAATCGTAGGACATTGCCTTATCCTCTGTTCTGGTAATACCACGGCCGCTTCTCGCGGCAGGACTAAACATTAGTACTATTATGACAACGGCATTATCGTCATTATGACATCGCCATCGTCGTCATTATAACAGCTCCATAACAAATGTGACATAAACGATAGCAAAATATAAATCTTCGAACGTGTGGCTATCACACCATACACATATCTCATCCCGCCGTAATCTGGCGACCGAGCGACGTCAGCTTCTTGACGCACAAAACGATCTTGTTTTATTTTGTTTGGTTCCTCAAAAACATTGTTATCGTTATCACACAAAGGATTTTGCGTCGCAAGATATCCTATATTGATAAAAGTGATTCTATATAAGGCTGAGTATGAACGTAGCAACTTTTATGTCGCGACTGGAAAATGCGAAAACTTTATGCCAAACTTGTTGCAGACGTGGTCCCTAACTGCTATCCTCTGACTTAAGGGTCACTTAAAAGTCACTCAACTTATCAATGGAGAGAACTAGTCATACTAGTCAGCAGCCAAGTGTAATAAAGTACAAACCATATTTATAACCATAAGCGTTTTGCAATTCGGTTACTTAACTAATAATTAATAAACTATTATAAAATTGTTGTGTCAAATTTTCAAAGATCAAAGATTATTATAATTTATATGCAAACTACTCAGATCGACTAATTAAGAGCTTGTGAAACCAAATCCGTCGATGTTTATTTGTGTGTTTATTCGGGTTTAACGAAAAAGCCCGCGGTTAGATTTTGGTTAAACTATTAGAGTCTTAAAGGTATTTAAATACTGTGGTACGTTTTATCAAAATCGGTCCGGTAGAATTGGAGATACAGCTTGATCCCTGTAGCTATTAGTAGCTGTCGTTAAGATACGAGAGGTCAAGTAAAAGATGTTCTAAGAATTTTTATATAAATCTGTGATTGTGTCGGGATTTCCCGTGTACCGGAAAACCGACATTCACGCGGGCGAAGTCGCGGGCAAAAGCTAGTTAGTAAATAAATAAAAATGTCTCCCTTGTTAATTGAGATATTGATAATCTCAAAATTATTGTGACTAAGCTCATAGCTCATTTTTAGGCAATATGCCACGTGGCTACTTCATGCATAACTGGCTTCAGTTAGTTACGTGACTAAGATGTTATTAGAAGTAATCGCTTTTGGGAACGGCCTAATTTTAAAATTATACCTATCACTCTTATCAGTCAGTGACCAGTTTAGGGGTCATTCGATAATTGTTTTACGATTGCGTTATCTGTATCTAACGGTTATCCAGTCACACGAGGTGACCTATTTTTGGCCATGTGATGATAAACCAATTTATTCCCAATAGAACACATCCACAAACTGAAATCTTCCCGATAGAATTCAATTATGGTTTGGATCGTTTGTCGTGGTGTCTTTCTTTTGGGGCGTTTGTCGTGGTGTCTTTCTTTTGGGGCGTTTGTCGTGGTGTCTTTCTTTTGGGGCGTTTGTTGTGGTATCTTTCTTTTGGGGCGTTTGTTGTGGTGTCTTTCTTTTGGGGCGTTTGTCGTGGTGTCCTTCTTTTGGGGTGTTTGTCGTGGTGTGTTTCTCTTGGTGCGTTTGTCGTGGTGTCTTTCTTTTGCCTTTTAGATTAGAGTACTCTTTATTGCACACCAATATAAAAAAAAATACAGACATAATAAATAAGAAATAGAATGCGTACACTGGGCGGTCTTATTGCAATAAGCGTTCTCTTCCAGACGAGCTTTGGATGAATAGGATTTATAGCTAACTATAGCTGTCTACCTTCTTACATTTTCGAAATTTACAACGGTGGTTCTTGGGTCCAGTTAAAATTGAGTGCTTTAATTAGTTCTTCTTCCGGCCCGTTTCTTTTCAAATTTTGGCTCATGACACCCAGCCAGCGCTTTTAAGACTCTCCGAGTTCCGGCGACATCTAGTGCTCTCCTACTGAGATTCTCTCATGAGAGTGATACGTGATTACAACGGGGATGATCAAAATAGGGCTTGTCTCTATTCTTCAGGCAGAAATTAAATTACCAACGGCAAATGGCTTATTAATCATTATCATTATATTGGCACACAGATACCCATTATTGGATACAGGCCTTCTTTAATGATTTCCACACCGAGCAGGCATGAGTCAACCCGATTCCACCGATTATCTACGACTTTAACTGGTCATCGGTTCCCCTAACTTGATCCACAAGCATGTTTTCCGGTCCAAATTGGTCACTCCAGTATTTTAGGATCCCTATGTCTACCGGTGTTGCAAGCTATGTGCCTTACCCTGCACTTTCAGCCTTGCAATCTTGAGCCACATCGCTGCTTCAATGACTCGGTGCCATATCAATAACTACATTGAGCTGTGGTCTATTCACGCTACGTCACGAGGCGTAAGGTTACTTACATATTTCCAGCCAAGCATCGTCTTGCAGCACTCGCAGTATATGTCTGCGACGGCGTGCAGGCCAGTTAGCAGCACACGCTCCTCCGCCGGGCCGCACCCCACGTTCACACTGGAAACCAGCAGACCGATATTTGTACAGGACTAGACACACATTTTAAGACGAACCCTAGCAATGTTATATAAAACAAATTAAAAAAATATTATCTAAGTATTAGCTAATTATTGTTGCTTATAACATGCTATATCAGTGTACATAATGCTAAGACTCAACTGATCCGACAGTCGTACCGAGCGTTCGGTTTTATGTACAATACTATGTATTGTACAATACATAGTATTGTATGTATTGTATATTGTATTGTCTTGTGTGAGTCTTTTATTAAATAAATAATAATATAAACAGTAACAGTAGTGAGCAGGTGGCTGCTATTAGAATTATGACTACGGTAGGTATATCTTAAATGCCAGTACTAACTACCACACCCACGAAACTCAAACATAAAAGATAACCATTAATAAGAATTCAGGACTGTCATTTGATTATAGCAACAAGATATATTTTTTTTAGATATCGTCTAGCCATGGTCACCGCAGATAATATAAAGTAAATAGCTCAATAAATAAAATAATATAATAAAATAGTAAACAGTTCAAATGTTCACAAGTTACGGTGAAATAAACATGCACACACAAGATTCATAAAAAATCTATTTTTTCAGCTCAGTGTAGAAATCTATCTCACTCGTACAAGTAACGACGTCTTTTCCGTGCACGTTTATTAGTGTGCGTAAATCACCCTGCAGCTGCCAACGTGTATACGCTACGCGAGAGTAAGAGAGAAGCAGAACATATTTCCCTCCAATCGTACCGTACATTGGCGCTGGGTTCTTAATTCTAGCATTTATCTTGTATTAGAAGGATAATGATTTCGATAAATATCCCTGTCACTGCATGTATTATTTTCCAACAATCGATTTAACTCTTCCGATTGTTGGAAGGATACGCGTTTAGTCGTTCAGTAACGCAACTGACCATGTCGACTGCATTATGAATATAATTTCACCGCACTTCAAGAACGAAGCGAACAATAATCGCGAAATGAATGCAATCGTCAATAGCTTCTTTCCGTCTATTTTAAAAATATGACTTGAAACTGTTGAGGTGGTAACGTTGGAAGCACTCGTTAATAATAGTAATAAGAAACTAGTCAAAATCGTATAGGGTTACTGACGGTATTGTATTGTTGTTGGTTATCAAAAGAGCCTGTGGTCCAGCTCTCTATACAAGCACATGTCTTGTGTCCTTGCAAGTACATGTCTTGCGTCCTTGCATGTACAGAATAATTACGAATATAATAATGAAAGACGAATAAATTTTTTTGATTTATTGTTCTGTATCAAGGTCTGAAAAGTATTTTTTTAATTTAGATTTTGGGAATATATCTTTATCGTTTTCCATTTTGTTATTAATTACTGGCAACATATTATTAATTTGTCGTCATTGTCCAAAAAATTACATGTTACCAAATGGAATGAGTAATTTACTACATTGGATTGGCTTGTTACACTTGTAATACATTTTGTCTAATAGCCTGAGTGACTAATTAAAATGGAATAAACTGAGCCAGAAGAGTCTTTAAGTCTTTAAGTGTGGGTTGGTAAATATAAAAACTGTAAGTTTATTTATAATAAACTGTAGTCCTTATGAGAAAAACATAGTAAGTACTCACACTGAATTGAAGAGATACGCGCGCCCCTGGCTGCCTTGGAACGACTGGAAAGCATTAAAAAAAACAATTTAGAAACAAATTTTTTTGACAGAATCAAAATAAAATGACATGAAACTATTTTAACTCCACACAACTGTCCTAAACAAATTGTAGCTTCCTTGCCTAAAAAATACAATGTTCGGAGTGACACAACACATCTATAAATAAATTTTAACCTCTGACTTAACAATTGCAGTTTTGTAACCAAAGTTAATACTAACTTAAATAATAATATGATTGAAAATGAAAATCCTCCTTTCATCGATACCGATGAAAGGAGGATTTTCAATCATATTAAGACTTATGGAAATTTATTGTGGCAATAAATACACATCGGAGAGGTTTAGAAATGGAAGGACGTACGAAATTCGAGACGAAAACATAACGCTTTATAATGTGTATTAAATATATCCAAAGAAGTATATGACCTGGACAACACAGGTTTGATTGCAGAACTGCAAGGCTATTTACTTTATGGCAAAAAATGTGGTCTTCAAGAAGCGTAGTAATTTAATAAAGTATAACAATATAATACTATTTAAGAATGCTATTTGTGAAGTAATAACACAATAGAGACGACAAATTGTAGACGTTTACTTTAATTAAATAGTTATGAAGAATATGTCTGCAGGATGGAACGCTCCGTGGGATCTTAACAAGGAATTCTTTATAACAAGACAAGGTGGATTAAGACAGTTCTAAATTGCAAATTAATTACGGGCCGTTAAACAAGGGAAATAGATTGTGGCTGAAGAATTCAAAAATAGGTAAAAAGAAATATCGGTTGTTTTATGTGCTTTCATTTGTATTTGAAGGAGCTCTCTTTTATAACAATACACAGGAAGGGAAATAATAACATCTCTTTTTATACGTATACATAGCCAAGAGAGCTTTCTTTTGTTTGATTACAGAGCTAGCCAAGAAGCTTCGAGTTGGTACAATGGTTGGCACATGTTTAATGTTTAAAAAAATAAAAATAGCACTTTTTTTAAATATTCATGTCATGTAACATTTCTACCAATAGATTACCGGATAAAACATAAAAAACACTGGATTTTTGGCCATAATCGGAATATATTAACCAGATGTATTTATTGGGGACTCTAAATACGACACGTTAGGGAAAGGTGGTAAATTACTTTAAAAAAATTCTTTAAACTAAAATAAGAATCTCCGCCCGTGAAATTGTTCTCGTTTCAGCGGGTTAATGACCTTATAACAAGAATGAAGATTAATTGGCGACCGCGCAGCTCAATTTGGAAACTGCGAGTCATTTTCATTCGTGTCTTGAATGTTTCTAAACAAGATATTCTCTTTGGATTTATCTGGTGCAAAGAGATAAAATATGTAGATGAATTTTAAGATTTAATAGATTTCACTCTAAATATTGGTAACAAATATGATAATCATTGTGTGATGAATTGATATCCAAAGTGGTCTATATCGACCCCCAGGGTCGGCAATGACCTGCAAGTGGTACATGCCAGCTGTGAAAAGACATTTGAAGTTGATGAAGTTGTATAATTTCAATAATATTCTACTACCTAAAGCCTAAAAACATGGCAAGTGATTTACGAGATAAAAAGTTGTAGTCAATATTAAATTGACTCAATTGACACTTTGCATACATTTCAATCTAATGTCTAGACCGGACGTTATTACACGAATGTGGCTCTCTTCTATTTAATGCCTAATTTTGTTGCAAGTCTGATGATACTCTATGCACGCGTTTAATTTGTACAAGTTTGATACAGGATCGAGTCTAGTAGAGGGACATACGACTTAATTTTGGCAACGCTTTTAACGTTGTGCTCATGTTATTAAGCGAGCTTTTTAAAGAGCTTTTTCATTATAACCGTAAAAAAAGCTGAATCTAAGATGTTAACGTGCGCATTCGCTTATTGACCGAGAAAAATATACTAACTAGCTGTATTGATAAAAACAACAACGTTTAAAGTTTAAGCAACTTAAAAGGAAAAACTGACGATAATCAAATATTACTACGTAAATAAATAAAACATAGTTCAAACGCTTAAATCTGATAATAATATCTATTTCAAATATGTCTTTAAACATAAAGTTTATGTTCAATTAAATTTTAATGAAATCATAAGGACAAACTAAGTACTGAATTTAATAGACCGTCAGTCTGCGCTTCAGCTAGTGAAATTGCCGTCCTGTTTAAAAACGAACCCAACTTACAACTATGCTCATTATGAAAAGCAGATTTTTTAGAAGAGTTCCTTTAAGCGTTCGCTATTAGTCGAGTCGCCTCTGATACGAATGAATTTACCTGAATTTAGGAGTTAGTCGCCGATGTATTACAAGAAAGGTCCGCTCACCTTCGATATGAGCTCGTCATGGCTGGCCAGGTGCGCGCGGCAGTGGATGCAGCTGTAGGTGCGGTGCGCCGGCGGCAGGTACGCCTGGAACGTCTTCACGGGGGTGCGGGCGGCAGTGGCGCCGCCGCCGCTCTCGCCTGCCACCCCGCCACGGTTAGTCACCCCGTCACGCATGAGTGCCTGCTAGCTACCAACAGACGGCCCCGTCAGCACCACTGTCTGATGGGCACGCCCTAAGTGCACTATGCCACAACCGCGTTGGAGACACTCGCGAAGTGTTTAACAATCATTATCATCAACAATTACTAAGCAGACTCGTTTGCACTAATGATTATTAACTACACTTAAACATACAAATTTACACGTGACTTCGTAACATGCCGATTAAAAAGATGGCACAAAAACGCAACATTTTTTGTAAATTATAACAGAAATGTAGGTTTAGTGTTTGGCATTAGAAAAAAAGAGGAGAGTTGAAATGTCGTTTGAGCTACATAAGAACTGACACCATTGTCCGAATGTACAAACTGTTTTAATAGTTAAATTTATCGAAATCAAATTTGGCACGTTGTTCATTATAGTCCTAGGATCAATTTATCTTCAATCCAGTATCTTAAATGGATCCAAACATAATTCTTCACGCGCACTAATTCAAAGGCTGAGTTAGTGCTTATATAATTTCACTATATTTTAACGAAGATTAATCAGCTAGTTTCTAAAACGTTTCTTTTTTTAAAAGATCTACGATTAGTTGAAGGGAGCAAGATCGACTTAATGTAGGTAAACCTACATCGGAAATTTGTATAGTTTTTAATGAAGGTGCAGTCAGTTCAGTTGATTTAGTAACATAAATACATATAGCAGCAATCAGTTTAAGAATTTCGGAATATGCATTACTAATTTGTATAAGAGTTTCGTAATTAAGTGAGAATATGGACAAGCAAAGAACGTACATTCGACAAAAGGATTACTTACTACTCCTCTGAAGTTGAAAGGTAACAACATTTAGTATAACATATTTGGCACTTAGCTCACTAGATTTTTTGTGTATTATAACTACCATCAGTTGAGCTGTCTGTGACTTTGTGTCGCGTAAAGGGTAAGGTAACCTTTAATTGCACAAAAACTGAGTTGATCCTGAACTGTGCACATATTTGGATTGACGTGACATGTGTGCACACATTGACATGAGTCAATTAGATTCAATTGTTTTAGAATTGTCTTTGGTGTGTGGCATGGTTTACTATGCAATAATACAGACGAGAAAAGAACAAGAATTTGTTGGAAACACAAGGTTATTTTTAATTATTTTAATTCCTATACTTTATGTAAACATTAAATATTGCTAAGAAAATTGGCTCGGTTATAAGATATTTTTGTATCAACGAGTGCATTATTCGGACAGTTGGAGCTGAAAAGTCGGATTTGGATGGCGGATGGTTTTAATACGACCACCATCTAAAATTAAAGCTGAGATGGTCACCTTATTGACACGTAAAGTACGTAGTTATTTGTTTTTAGTCGATATTGCTTTATTAATGTGTTATTAAACAAGCGTTTTTTGTTAGCAGATTCTACATTAGAACTGATCAGCGTAGTGTATCAGTTAGTAATTTGTTTTTAGTGCACATGTGACTTGGGAATACATACAAACACAACAGGCCGTAATGTAATAAATAAATTCCAGGAATCTGGGTTGAAATGGTTATATCGAAAATGTGACGTTATGACCTTTATCGATCCTTGGCGGTAACCTGCCCCCTAGCCAAGTTGACATTCGACAATCGTTATCGCTAATCGGAATGAAAAAAATATATTGGAATGACACTTCTAATTGCCATGTCACACGTGACTTATCGAATAGAAATGTCATTCCAATACATTTTTTTCGTTTCTATTAGCGATAACGATTGTCGAATGTCAACTTGGCTAGGGAGGCTGGTGACGGCCATAAAGACATTGTGAAACATGAAATCAGCTCCAACAGAATCATCGCCGAGGATATTGAGCCGGCCAAAGTTGTTTTATGAACAAATGGAGGTGGTATAAAGGTTAGTCTACTTGATGATTATTGAGACTATTTTGATTAAGTATATGGACGGAAGTATTCATTTAAAGATGAAAAATATTTGTATTGAAGTTTTATAGAGTCGAATAGATATAGAAGACAATAAGGTAAAAGTAAGGGATAAGATCAACGAATTATACAAACATTAAGAAAATTTAAAATTATTTTTAGTTTTGGTTTTAACTAAAAGAACATTATTATATTTGGCAAAATGTTTTTAGTTATTCGCATGTTTACCAGATAAAAGAAAAAATTGAACGAGTTTAATGTTATTACAAGCAAACAAAGAAAATGAAATTTATTTTGGCACGAAAATAGTAGAAAGAAATCAGAAATTAAACATTTATGGTTTTAGAAAAGTATAGCACAAAGGTAATATTTGTCGAGTCTCCATCGTAATTGCTAAAATATAGTGCACGTAGGGCGTTACAGTAACAGCACTCATGGGACATTCACAAACACTTAACGCAAATTAAAGTACACTTCGAAAAGCGCCGGCTTCACAATTGATTCCAAGTGCAAAAAAAATTTGAGGCCAGATATTATTCAAAAATTAAACATTCTAAAAACAACAGCAAACTAGTATTTACAAGAAGAATAACATTATAAGACGCATTATATACAAGACCTATTATAAGAATATTTGGTTAACTTAATATTGAAATAAAATAATGTAAGCAAAATCAGGTATGCGAAAAGTCACGGTAAGGACATTTTTTTGCACTTCTGCCTCTGAAGAAATCCATTTTCAATTTAAACAGCGGTTATTGATATAAATTTAAGTATCAATTGTAGTTATGTATCTATCATTTAAATAATCATTACAATAAGAACTATTAGAAAACAAGTGCACCGGGCAGTACCTATTAGGGAAATTCAAGTGATAAGATCTTTGGTACGAATGTATTATTATTTGGTACATTTATATTCATCATCATTTGCCCGTGGAAGTCCACTGCTGGATGTGGGCCTCCTCTGTAAGAGAGGGGATTTGCCACAATTTCTATGCTTGGTAGGCGTCTTAGAGATCGCAGTAGATTTTGGTTGAATGATAGGATAACGCTGATGCCCGTTATCCCGATATCCATCTCGTAGCTAATTCTAACAGCATCCGCGGGAATATATGTAGTGACGCTATTATTATGCCGGCGATAAATAGCAATATATTTATATTAATTTAGCTATTATCATATTAATTATGGGCCCCATAAGAACGCAAGTTTACAAAGTGAGCAACGGAAAGAAACCAATGCTTGGTGTTTTCCTGCAAGGTAGATCCCGAAACGAGAAACTCAATGATATAGCTGAATGGGTTTTACAACTAATTGAGCAGTGTGTGGGGTACATAGTTCACAGAATCAATGGAGATTGGGGTCATAAAGTATTGGAGTGGCGACCCCGAACCGAAAAACGTAGCGTGGGTCGACCCCCCAACCAGGTGGGTCAATGACCTAATTGTATTGTATGTATCTTCACCAAATGGTTTCAACGGAATACTAGACCTGGACGCTGAGCAGCTTCATGCTGAGAGCATTTTGTTACGGGAAACGATCGATTTTCAAATTATTTAATCATGACCATAATAGAGGTTTAATGATGTTTAAATGATTTCTTAATTGTAAATTTATCGTTTATTATATATACTGTTTTCCCTTTATCTATGACAGGTGCCCCTCAGTCTTGACAGATGAAATTTCTAATCCACTTGTATGTTCATCCAATCGAACCATTTGTTCTAAGTGTAACAACCACTATTCATAGAATATTATTTATAAAGTTGGCGTAGGCACAGGTTATGTCATCATTACGTACGTTATCAATCATCAGACGCGACTTATGTCTAAAAATACAATTCGACAATCGTTATCACCAGGAAATGAACACCTCGTTTCCTACTTGTTTGAGAATTACTCTATTCGAGGAAACTGAATATTTCACGGGTGTAATTCTTCCTCGACTGTCATTATCATCTTTAAGACATCCGTTGGAATTAAGAACGAAGGATAAATATTTCCATATATAGATTAGGGCAGATTCCTGTCGTCTACGCAAGACCGAGACGAGACAAACCCAGTATTTGTCTTGCACCAGCAAATCAGATTTAATATTGGTACTGTTCTTGAATATCCAGTTGCACTTACTGCAGTCCTGGTTATAGAACTAGGTTATGTTTTTATCAAGTGAAAAAGTAGGGTTCTTCATTGTTTATATAGTACTTGCAACATCCTGAAGCTCCGTTATGTGATGGTAATGATAATGATTCATAGCTTATCTTTATTCTCGGTACCATATCTTTCTGCCAGCCTTATATGCAAGATCAAGAGTGTTTTTTTGGATAACACTATAGCAGATATTTTCTTCTTTTAAATCAACTTCAAGATATTGAAATATGTAATTCAATTCAGAGTTTTCAGTGGGTGACTGATAGACAATATTTCCATAATATTATAAAAGCCTAGAAAGAAAGTTCAACAGAGATGGGGTATGATACGATAAGTTTAATTTAACGATCAGTAAATGCAATCCTCAGGTGTGATGCATGCTATATACTAAAATTGTCTTCCCATGTTGTCAAGAGTTGCCGTACCACCTCGAACTTCTGTGCTGTCAAAAGCGTGTTACGCAAGCGCATCGGTATAAACGGTACTATTTGTTCGAGGTAATCTATGATTGGTGCCGAGTCGCCTACATTACGGCAATGTTATGCTAACATGGTTAGTTCGGTAGTAGGAAGCCGTGTTGTTTTAGTAGCTACGAGCCCTAATTCCGTCTTATCAGAATCTTAGGTGCGACCGAACGGGTTAAGGATTAAGGTCGTTTAAAAAGGGCTTATGTTAAGTATGTAGTTGCTACGGTGCGGTGCTACTGGTGATTTCCTAGCCATGGCAGCCTAGCCACAGGTTAGTTGTTTTATTACGGCTTGTCAGTGGAGGGTGCGCACCTGGCTGGCGCGAGCAGCAAGCGCTCGCCGCCCACATGAGCCGCGGAGACCGCCGGTCACCTGACGCGCGCGCCGGCCCACCGCGCCGCGCGCTGTCGCCTCGTGCCCGCCACCCTCTGCCGAACAACAGATACACTGTTAATCCTCCTGACCATCATAACACCATTAATTCGATACCACCATGCAATAACATCATAACTCACTTTTCTATTTTTAGGGGAGACCAAAATTTAAAGTTAAAAATTCATATAAAGTTCAAAAAAAGCATCTCTATTTAATGAGTTTTTAGGGGCACTGTTTTCACTACTTTAACGTTGTAAAAGAGAACTATTATATATTTCATTACATTTACTTTTTTTAGTTAACAAGAACTATATAACTCTATATGCGAAAAAAAAAATAGTGACGACGTTATTGGATCGAGGTGTCAAATTGTATTCGTACAGATATGGAATGAATATTTCATGGGAATCTGTTTGTTCTATCTATTCAGTAACCTGTGTTTTTATAAATAATCTAGACATTACTATCTAGATCTGAAATAAAGCAATTGACGACCGAGTAATATTGGCGGGATGAGGCGAAGTCGAGCACTACCGAAGTTACTATAACCTAAATATAAGGTTGTATGCAATGTTAATTTTTAAGACCGCCTCAATCATGTTCGTACAAACATGGAATAAATATTTATGGGAATCTATTTGTTACTATCAAATCTATCTATTTGTTTGTAGACCTGAAATAAAGCAATTGACGACCGAGTAATATTGGCGGGATGAGGCGAAGTCGAGCACTACCGAAGTTACTATAACCTAAATATAAGGTTGTATGCAATGTTAATTTTTAAGACCGCCTCAATCATGTTCGTACAAACATGGAATGAATATTTATGGAAATCTATTTGTTACTATCTATAATCTATCTAT
>WUAW01001072.1:24390-35858 GCA_017165845.1 Thaumetopoea pityocampa | reverse complement strand
TTGTTTGTAGACCTGAAATCAAGCAATTGACGGCCGAATAATATTGGCGGAATGAGGCGAAGTCGAGCACTTCCGAAGTCACTACAAACTAAACAAGGCTGTTAATTATCTAATTTGCATTCGCGCCAATTCAACGTCGAACTTTTAAATAAATATGCGAAAAGTTTTAAATAGAAATAGCCTTTAAAATAATAAAGATAGAACATCTAATTAAAATTAGTGTGTATAATTTAAAAAATCTAGTTGGATGTTGCTGGCGTTTTTTTTGCATATTAGAAAAGTCGATTTATGAATGTTTTTCTTTTTTAATAATGAAACAATTTTTGAGCGAGTGGGAAAAAACTTCTGTTCTAAAACAGTAGGTTCAGGCTAATGTTGGAATGGCAGTACTTGTAACATGGTTAGATGGAGATTATGGGAACTACGTCAAACGGCATTTGGTTATATAAACTCGCCTCACAGTTGTATCCTGTTTAATAATAGTAGACTCTGACATAGATCGGGACAATGTTAGGGTGAACAGAGCAAAGCTGAAGGAAATGCGCGAGTCGCTGATAGCTTGCAGGACTGATGGACGTTGGAGTCTTAAACTGTGGGTGTGGCGTAGCGACCCCAACTGGAAAGAGGTGTGGGTCGACCCTCGACCAGGTGGACCGATGGCCTAATTAAGGACGCGGACAATTTTCTGACGAGGAAATGTGTTTTAATAAGAAAGAAAAAGAGTATTTTACAGAAATTTTTATTTGATTTACAATTCTAATTCTCATTCTAATACTTGAATATAAGGAATTCTAAATTTCTTTTTACCCGACTGCGCCATATATTTGTTTGGCCCGCTCTGTAGCCTAAACGGCTTGATGGATTTTAGCGTGAGAGGTGTCGTTAGATTCGACTTAACTGTGAGAGTGACAGTGGATATATCAAAATTATAAAAAAAAAATACATTTTTCACGCAGTCGGGTTTTTCGTTTACTTCAATAATTGATTTTTTATTTATCAATATTGTGAAATTCTTTCCTGGATTATTAATGTCAGTATCTATCTATGAGGCGATGGCTCTGTGCCCAGTGTTATTGGTATTAATTGCTTTATACGCGTGAAAACCTGTAATTGGTCTGTTTAATATACTCAATCTATTTTATTGTAGTACCTGTAGGTTTTCCATTTCTTAAATAAATAAATATTGATTAGTTATAATATATTTATTAAATTAAATCTTTCATTTTGGAATGTCATTTTCATTGTTGATTTAAACTGCTCATTTAAATATAAAAATGTTTCAATAGCTTCGTAGAACGACTGAATACCGTTCAAAGGTAATGAGCAGAAACGTCGGTAACGCATTGGTGACCAGCTAACAATCTCAGAACGGCCGATAACTCTTGCAGAACTCGACCGTGAACTCTCGCGGCTGTGCCGGTTTAGCCTACTTTAATAATTGAGGTATTTAATTACATAATGTGCAACTATCATAGCTATTTTCAAGAAGCCTATTAATAGTATAATTTACAGCCGTACTCACAATGACAGGTTATTAATAGTTGTCTTTTTAAAGATCTCCCTTTTAAAGGGAAGGCAGAGGGATCCAAGCCTATACAGCTTTATCTGACGTATGTTATAATTTTCACATCTTAATAAAATGCTGGTGTATCTCATTTTAATACTCCTTGGGAGTTTTGACGTCAATCATAAGTTCCCACAAGCTTATTGCCTTCAAAATTTTAACTTTATAACGTTAGTCACAATTGTATTTCAATGTTTCAATATTGTTCATAATTATAACAAGTGATGCTTCAAGTGAATTTGGCGTAGGCGTGTTTATAGATTATCAATGATCATGAACACTATTGTACAGACTTTATAGTAAACATAATACGTAACCAACAATAAAAAGTGACCGCGATTTTTTCACGGCAACTTTTGCTAAGTCATTGTAGTTTGCTGCTATTTGACGATACTTTTCAAAATATAAAGAAGTAATAAAATGCAATACACAGGCATTTTGTTGTTAAGATATAATTTGGAATACGACGCGACGCTGGCAGCGATGGCGCGAATGTGCAGCTGATTGTCATTATGAAAGGAGTTTCGGCGGCAACTCGACTGACGCGTCAGCTACAAATTTGTTTTAGTCTTTTCGGTTTATTGTGATATTTGATATATAAAATTGGTGTTATTTTGTTTACCAATAGCCAATAGTCGTGAAAAATATTGAAACATTGCAATAAAAGTGTGACCATCGATGAAAAGTGATCGTGTTTTTTCAAGGCAACAGGCCTGTGGGAATTTTGTCTGCTGAAAGTGGTATTCGTCGGATTAATTTCAAAACTCTTAAGAAGCAATAAAATGTGGCACATCAATATTTTATATTAATTTGAAAAAATCATAATATATAACTTCAATAACATAATATACTCGATACTGGCAGAAATGGCGCAAATTCGCAGCCAATTGCCACTATGAAAAATAGAAGAAGAAGTCATTATGAAAAATAAAACTGATAATTCGTTAGACATCTACAAATAATTACTATTTAGAGTCAATTTCATAATTTATTTAAGTCCAGAGAAATTAAATATAAATTAGGTTGTTTAAAAGTCTATTAAGGGAGGTTAAAGAGTACTTAATCTTTCAGCTTGTCCGGCAGATAGACTTATATACGGTATACGGGTAAGGGACCCGGGCCACCCGAGCTTCTACTGTCTCTTCCTACTCCTTGCAAGATAGTAGTATCCTATACCCTATAGTCATTTTCCCAAATTCCATATTCCGTGCTCAATACACTTTTACTACCTCAACCTCTTTCTTTTTCTTCCTTTTAATGGGAACAAAATGAGAAACTGAATCGCTTTTAAGTCTTATAAAAATTGCGGCATAGTAGTTTGTCACCCGACACGTCTTCACGTTTCCCACGGGGGCGAAAAGTGGACTACGGAAAGCCACTTTACTCGTAGCAACTGGAAAGAAGTGGTCTCTGTCTAGCCTAATTCTTCGGTAGCATTGTGGTCAGTTTTTCCGCCTGTCGAGCGGGAGATCGGGGTTTGAATCCCCGCCGAGGCCAGGGAAAATGGCGTGACTGCATGCATGTAAAGCTTTCTGACTCTTAACACGTTGAACGCCATGGGGGTCACCATATGGGCCTCACTTATGTCGTAAATGGAGTCAGGTTAAAAGCGCTTGTTTACAAAATTTTAATGTAAAGTTTTTATTACTTTAGGGGCTAGAAAATGTAGTCTAATACATATTAGCTTTATATCTGTGCCCGACGACTCAATAGAAACACTCAAATTCGACTCTGGCTCGCGGTCATATGGTGTCCCCCATGGCCCAAACAGACAAACTGAATAATTAAGGCGGCGCTTAAAGTGTTAAATATTTTTTATTTAATTTAACAAATGATTTGAAAGAGAAAACATTTTTAGGAGAAAACGACAAGTGTTACAACGCGTACGATATTACAATGTCTGCTAGTTTTATTTCTAACCTTTTCACTCTTGTCCGCGGGGTTCGGTTGTATAGTGTTTATTTTTTTAATAACTTTTGTATCTTTAAAAAAACATAAGATAGGGGAATATTGATCACATTTTGGTCGCCACACGATTTTAATAATATTTTTTCGTAATACGCGCAAAGTAATATAAAAATGAAATCGTTAGATAATCGATACATAACATTGTCAATTATTAATCGCATAAACAAGTCACGTTATCTGTTATTTATCAGAATGTTGTTTTCCGTAAAATATTTTTGTCAACGGTAGTAGCAATCCGCGTCTTATTCTTTCGCGTCAACATAAAATTGATATATTCATTTAGGTTTTATTGATAAATAAATAACAATAAACTGGCTATTTGAGACACTGAAGATAAAATATAGATGGCAATATAAATTTGAGTTAGGCTTTGAGCTCTAGAATAGCCCGTTTGAGAAAAATTTAATATTTGAAAGAAATAAAAATGTATATTTTATATAATTATTCAAAATTGATGAATAATTTGACACTATTTTTTCTAACGTCATAATATACATGTACGAATATACTATGTAAAAATAATGTATCTTAGATCGTTTAGCTAAAAAATTTTCTAATTACGAAAAAAATAAAATAAAGTTTGTCATAATAAAATATGGTCGCCAGCTCTTAGTTATGAGAGCCATTATTATTATTTTATTATTACGGCTGAATATATCTATCTATACTATTATAAAATTATTAAATGTCAAATTTATTATATTGATTTTTGAAAAATTAAAAATATTTAAAAGCAAACTATGCAGCTTCTGAAACCGAATCTGTCGATATTTGTTTGTTTGTTCGGGCTTCACGCAAAAACCAGCGGGTAGATTTTGGTTAAACTGTTACAGTCTTAAAGGTACTATTCCGACTTAAATAATAGGGCATGTTTCATCAAAATCGGTCTTCTAGAATAGCTTGATCCCTGTTTTAGTAGCCGCCGCTAATGTACGAGAGGTCAAGTAAAAGTGGTTCTAAGGTTTTTCATATACATCTATGACTGTGTCGAGATTTCCCATGTAGCAGAAAACCGACATTCACGTGGGCAGAGCCGCGGGCAAAAGCTAGTTATAATTAAAATTATAAATTATTGTTATATAATTCCGCGACAAAAATCCAATTATTTGAATCAGTCTCATCAAATCTATTTGTTTTGTTTGTGTTGTCGAACAAACAGCTTCATTGCTCTAATGAGTTCGTTTGCACGTAGAGATTAGCCGGTAATCCGGACTATTCGATATTTTGGAACAAAACCACGCACCCAAATTAGGCACAACCGGTTACTAGTTCACGGGGAACTTCATGTCAGCATGTTTTTTTTTTGGTGTTTATGGCCCGGTTGCAATGACCTTTAAGCCAGTTTGCGTGTTGATAAGTAAACTATAATAAACACTTTCCTAAAAAAATGCTTTCAATTTATAGCCGTCTATTATATTATAAATAAGTCATTATTTAATATCATATTTTCATTAAAAAAATGTGTTTTCATTATTACAAAATAATTTAAATAGTCCCGATAAAACGCGCGTACCTGACTTTACTTTCATCGGTGATGTATCTCAAATCCCGAAGTACAAAATACATCAGTACAATGTTACTCTACTACTACTACTCACTACTCAGATCCACTAATTAAGAGCTTCTGAAACCAAATCCGATGCTTATTTGTTTGTTCGCGCTTCACGCAAAAACAGCTGGTAAATTTTAGTTAAACTATTACAGCCTCAAAGGTACTATTCCGACTTAAATACTGCAGCATGTTTCATCAAAATCGGTCCAGTAGATTGAAAATATAGCTTGGTCCCTGTTTTAGTAGCCGCCGTTAACGTACGAGAGGTCAAGTAAAATTGGATCAAGGCTTTTTATGTAAATGTATGATTATGTCAGGATTTCTTATGTGGAGGAAAACTAACATTCACTCGGGCGGCGCCGCGGGCAAAAGCTAGTTGATAATAAGACTGTAGTTAAACAGATTCAATATAAAGTCTCATAAATACTGATATTTGTGCGAAATCCGTGCATATCAGTGTCGGTCAGTAATCACGCCATATCAAATAATATACCGGTTAACGGCGCTTTGACTTCATTTAACCGTTAATCTGTCATGGTCTGTTATGCATTAAGTTTCGCAACTGTGTTTAATCCTTATACTTATGAGACGCGTAGCAAGTACTACCCACGCGGGTTTACAATGGCGGACTGTTGTGTAATAGCTTCTATATCCAGACGGTTCTCAGTACACATGGCCCAGTGGTCGGATTGAATAGAAGTCCGGTGTACTGATGGTGAATCTATCGATGTGACCGGATGTACGGCGCCTACGTTACAACAGTCACCCCGCCACATTCCGTGGATGAGCCGAGCCGCAAATGCCGGCTGATACCAGCCTCTAGCCAGAGTTCAGAATAATAAAACATTATAAATCCGCCCCGAGATACAACAGACTTTAACTCATACATTTTAGTAAATAGAACATCGCATTAAATATTTAGTTTATAAAATAGTCTCAAAACCAGCTGACGTTTGGGGTCCGGTAGGTTTTTTTTTACCATATTTAAGCTAGTATTTGACTATAATCCCACCTGATATTAAGTGGCGATATAACCTAGGGTGGTGAAACATACTAACTTAATAAAAACTTATTCACTCTTGTCTTAAAGACACCTACATTATAATTGGACGAAAGTACTGACGCAGGGAGACTATTCCAGTCTTAGGCTGCACGTATTATGAATATAGAAGCAAATTGCTTCGTAGCACTGGAATGATGACTCCGAACTGAAAAGCTTGTTGTGAATTGACCGCTGAATAGGTGGACCGATGACCTAATTAAGGCTGCGGATTGGGGTAAGTACCGGTGGATGCAGGCGGCTCACAGCTGTTCGATCATTGAGGGAGGCCTATATCTAACAGTGGACACGTCTTAGCTGATATGATGATGACGAAAGAAAAAAAATCATGAATAGCTACATATTAACCAAACAAAATTTAAGCAGTCTTATACAAAGCGCAGTGTTTTATTGAACAAGACCGTCTCGCACAATCCTGAATACTTGGTCACCATTCAGTGCACGTGCGTGCACGAGTGTTAGGGAACCATCTGTGTTTGCCAAACTGTCTCTACACAACTGGGACACAAACAATTGGAATAGTGAATGTCAGAACAGGATCGTGTGCGGTTTGTTGTCAGTGGAATAATGGATAAAAGCGGGGTCTTGCCTTAATAATTAATAAATATTATTCATTTTCATGATTAATATTAATTCTAATTGGTAAATGATGTGTACTTATGTACAGTCTACATTGTAGACACCAATGTACTTACTCAACGGAGAAGGAAAACTTCGTGAGAATGCCGGCGATAGAGGTCAGCGTGATAGACTACGGCCTAATCCCCCTCCTGATAAGGGGAGGTCGGTGCCCCTGTAGTGGGGACGAATATGGACTGGGGATGAGGATAATGATGTGGTTGAGAAAGTCATAATAGACAATTAACATATACGGATATAATAGAAAACTGAGCTACACGTTTAGTAGGAATGCTTCGACTAATACGAAAAAAAAAACATCTTCACTGGTTGAATTTTTTTAACAAAACGATACGTGGAAACTACAACACAGAGGTGATAAACGGAACAGGTGTACTGTTGTGATGCACTGGCTGCAAGTCAATGGCTGTTCAGGTCTGGCGTATGCCAGACCTGAACACTATAGATTCTTCACTGCTAGAGTAATACGTAGTAGAGCAGGGGGACAAGAAGCCTCGAAGTATTCAACTTTTGACATATACAAGCTAGATTTATTTAGCTTGTATATGTCAAAAGTTGAATACTCTCATCATCATCCCCAGTCCATATCGTCTCCACTACAGGGGCACGGACCTTCGCTGATCCGGAGGGTGATTAGGCCGTAGTCCACCGCGATAGACTAGTGCGGGTTGGTAGACTTCACACACCCATTCGGGCATGCAGTTATCCTCACGAAGTTTTCCTTCTCCATTAAGTACATTGGTGTCTACAATGTAGACTGTACAAGAATTACAAATAATAACTCAGTGGTACGATACCGGGATTCGAACCCACGACCCTTCGATCGTAAGCCGTGTCTAAAACCACTACGCCACCAATGCACGCTAAATTAATATAAGAATTAAATTCTGCAGCAGCTGAATGAGGACCGTACCATAGTGCTACCCCGCACAATACCACAGTAGAAAGCAGGTACAGCCGCAAAATCAAGAGCGTAAACAATAAAACAATGACCACAGCTCTTTGTTCCCCGAGTTTGATTGTACGAGTACCTATTACATATATTGTTAACCGGTTGTCTAGACGTTTTGCAACACTCAGCGGATCGAAGTTTTGTTTCCCGCGAGACGACGGTTGCGGCAACACCCTTCGGACACAATGCATCATTGTTTCACACAGTTGCAAAATGTTGATAAACGTTAATCGGAACTGTGATGATATTGTCCTTTATGTAAAACCTTTTTGCAATCTTAAAAAGGTTTTACATAAAGGTCATTGTCATTTTGTCAATAGTCGTGGCAGCCTAGGATAATATCGCTCTTCTTTCGAGGAGTTCTAATCCGGTCGAGCACAAATGGATTTTTCTATTGGAAAAATGTATTTGCTAATATATTTTCTGCTGTTGCTGGGTAGCCCTGGTATATACAATCTCTTCTCGCGGATGATGTGAGAACCAGCTAAGGGATGTACCAGGATAACGAGCAGCAGCGTTATCCTATAATTTTGATACAATCTACTGCGATCTCCAAGACACCTGCAAAGCGTGGGGGCCCGTGTTCAACAGTGGACTCCTACGGGCTAGTGAAGAAAAAGAATGAGGTGTTGAGACACTGTTTTCATGTAAAATAGCTTCATTCCTGGCAGGGTCGCCATGTAGTGTGTGGCGTAATCCAGGTTGTTCGCAATTAATAAACACGTCTTGTCTGTAAGCCAGTACGTTTATTACTATCAATCTTAGCCTAAGTACAATATCAAGTATGTATATCTAAGTATAATACCACATGGTACGTTTTCCATAGAGTGACAGGCTCGAGCGACACGCTACAAATGACCATTCGCAAGATCGTGTAATCACCCAGCGAGTGGTCTCGTGGGGATGGCCACGATTTGTGATAAAAAAACCTTCGTAGGTAGGCGACGATTATGACGAGGAGAAAACCCTACATATGACTATCGTATGTATTGGAGACATTTCCCGAGGTGTGGTAAACACCAACTGACTAAAAACTCTCCGGTGGCCTTCATCGACATATTGAAGAGCACACATGTAAAGCTTGTATGATACACTAATAGACAGATAATATACACAAACACATAGATATCATAAACTGATTTATTGAGATGATCCTATATAGACCTTATTCCAATGAATTACATTATCTAGAACAAAGTCTGTCAGACGGTACACAAAAATAAATTCCTTTGTATAAGCAAATAATATTCATTTAATGAATACTATGAAGAAAAACAGTTAAGTGTTTTTCTTCATAGTAATTATATTTACATATAATATATGTAAATATAATATAATTATATGTAAATATAATAACACTTAAGTGTTTTTCTTTACGACCGTAAATATTTAATGACCTTTTTTTTGGAATTAATATTTTAATATTGAATTTTGTTTATCTTTATTTTTTTTTGAAACAAATAATTGGTTAAATTGGTAAAAGAGATAATCCACAGTAGAATTAGAGTCGTCGATGTTGCTTAAAGGATTCCAAAGCTGAAGTGGTGGTGGGCGAAACACATAGCTTGTACAACCGACGGACGTTGGGGCTCTGAAGTGCCGGAGTGGTGACCCCGAACCGGTAAGCGTAACGCAGATTGACTCCCAAATGAGGGGACCGATGACCTGGTAAAGGTCGCGGAAGGTGGATGCAGGCGGCTCATTGACGCTCGGTGTGCCAACAATTAGAGGCTCATGCCTAGCAGTGGACTTTTGTGGGCTGATATGATGACGATGATAATTCGTAAGTGGTGGTTTAAAATCAAGTTATCACCCATTTCATACCAAACTAGCTTTTGCTCGCGGCTCCGCCCGCGTGAATGTCGGTTTTCTACTACATAGAAAATCCCGACACAATCATAGATTTATATAAAAAAAAACCTTAGACCCACTTTTACTTGACCTCTCGTACCTTAACGGCGGCTACTAAAACAGGGATCAAGCCGTATCTTCAATTCTATTGGACCGATTTTGATGAAACATGCCCTGTTATTTAAGTCGGAATAGTACCTTTAAGACTGTTAGCCAGAAGCCCTTTATTAGTCGATCTGCATAGTTTGTATTTAAATATTTTTTAAAATTTGACATTTAACAATTTTATAATAGTATAGATAGAAGATATAGAGACGCGCTATAATACCGAGTGCTTTAGTCGGTTGAATTTTTTTTTAATTTCATGTATCTAATCATACAACACACTGCTACAGCAAGTACTAGGTAAAATATGAGACCAGCCCCCCTAGCCAAGTTGACATTCGACAATCGTTATCGCTAATAGAAAGGAAAAAAAAATGTATTGGAATGACACTTCTATTCGATAAGTCACGTGTGACATGACGATTAGAAGTGTCACTCCAATACATTTTTTTCCTTTCTATTAGCGATAACGATTGTCGAATGACAACTTGGCTAGGGGGGCTGAATATCCATTAACTAAAAAAGTTTAGGCTTTTATTTATTAATAACTAATAGAGAACAACACTTTCTATGATTGAATAAATTTAGTTTCATTAAAATACTCATTTTCACCCAGAAAATGGGTAAATAGGTTAAAATTGGATTTAATACTACTTGGTATTAAACGAAATTGAAATAATGGTCTTTTACCCACGCTAATAACCATTTTTAAAAACGAGGCTTAGGTTTTCTTTACGATAGGGCGTTGATATAACCCAAGCGCTAGTTGTATGCTTCAGCCTGAAATTTTACCCATACTGGTATAGGTATAAAGATGTTAAATTTCAATTCTGTCGCTCTAGTAGTTCAGCCATAAAGAGGCAACAGATAAATGGGCAATTAGACAAATGTCATTAGTACGAGCCGGTTGAGTCCATTGCTCGACACAAGCCAATTCAATTAAAGTGGTGCTTTTGTCTCAGATTTCCAATAATTCCATAATTAAAGGCCTTTCAAAGATGGAAATTCTCCCAGTAAAAGTTTCTTAAATCGCAGGGTTCCCCACCACGGGTTCTCGTGGGAGAGCCTCGTAAATAGAGAGATATCGTTGGATAAAAACTGAAGGTCGCGGGCAATCGGTGGATGCAGGCGGCTCATAGCCGCTCGATGTGGCGACCATTAGAGGAGGCCTATGTCCAGCAGTGGACGTCTGTGGGATGATATGATGATGATGATATTGGATAAACCATTTATACGGATATGAGATAATTAACAATCGGCGCTCTGTGTCGCTGGCGTAATGGCGTCACTCCGTGGACGCGTTCATTCTGTGGATGCTGCGAGTTCCAGCTAAGGGATGTACAAAGATAATGGGCAGCGGTCTTATCTTGTTACTCAATCAAAATCTACTGCGATCTCCAAGACGCTACCAAGCGAGGGGATTATAGCAAATCCTTATTTTTTAAAGAGGACGCCCACCCATGTCCAGAAGTGTACATTCACGGGTTTATTATGATGATAATGATAAATAATAATATAATAACAACGCAATGACATTTTTAAACTTATAAAATGGCGGCGTCATGGTTCGCAACCCGACACGTCGCGTTGCCCGCGGGGGCGATATGTGGGCTGCGGATAGCCACTCTGCTACATTTAACGATCGTAGCAGGTGGAAAGAAGTGGTCTCTGCCTATCCCAGTGGGAAAGAGGCGTGACTGTACATATGTATGTAGTATATAGATAGATATATAGAGTACTCTTTATTATACACCAATTAATAACTAATTCTTTACAA
>WUAW01001067.1:41340-52594 GCA_017165845.1 Thaumetopoea pityocampa | reverse complement strand
AATATAATAATTTTCGGATGGTAGCGTTTTAATGAGCAAGGTTTGGAATTCTTCACCTGACCACCTTGAATCTACTGCCAAATAGCTGTGCCCGAATTTCTGTGATATTTTAATAAGATTGTGTATCCTTATTCGTCATATTTGATACTAGCTTTTGACCGTGGTTCCGCCCGCAGTGGACGCAAGACTTCTCCTTAAAAAGGAGGAATTTACCATAAGCTCCACGCTTGGTAGCCGTCTTGGATGATCGCAGTAGATTTCGTTTGAATAACAACATAACGTTGCTGCCCGTTATTAAAGATATAAAATTAAACAAAATTAAAAATAATAAGAAGTTGTTTGCGTGACGAGAATTACGAAGCTTTTTTGGTCGACATAATGTTAATTCATCCGTAAATATTTCTGCTTGTTCGTACCCTGTTTGGTTTCGGTGACTCCGAAACCAGATGCCTTTAATTGTATCCGTAGCCTTACAGCTAGATTAATGCTCAGTTATTTGCATCTTACAAGTCTCATACAATTTATCTACGTATTAGTTAAGTGTATGTTTGTAGTTCCCTTCAAGGCCCCGAGTAGACTTAATAACAAGGCTCGTGCTAACAATTCTAGTTTAGTAACTAGTAGCTCCATAATTAACTTGTTCCGAAACATTAGTGTGTATATTAACTTTGAAGAACATTTCAATAATCTTCATTTGTTTATCTTAGATTGATAAAATCAATTTAATAGTGACCAAGTTTATTGTTTCACAAGAAATAGTAACAATAATAACAGAGACGTTCACTGCTGGACATAGGCCTCCTCCAATGAGCGCCATACCGACGGGTCGCGAGTCGCCTGCATCCACCAATTACTCGCGATCTCCATCAGGTTACCACCTAGTCCACCTGGGTCCTAGGTCCACATAGTCGGGGGTCTATCCACACTACCCTTTTTGGTTCACGGTGGCCACTCTCGCACTTCAGGATGCCAACGTTCATCGGTTCTACGAGCTACCAATGTGCTCCACCTTCACTGCCACTTCAGCTTTGCAATCCTTTAAACTAGATCGGCGACTTTAATTCTTCTGCAGATTATCTCATTACGGATATACCTCGTAAGAAGCTTCCGAGCATAGCTCTTTCCATTGCACGTTGGGTGAGCTTGCTATCTATCTGTACAATACTTTCAAATATAAGAAAATACTTAAATTTAATTCCACCCTAATTTTCAAGTGTAGCCATATGGCGTATTGGTTGCATATTTTTAGCAATACGAACATGTTCCTGGACTGCTTCGGTAGCAAACTGAACGTATCTTTGAACAGCCATAAGCGTTTGTGGCTGTCCAAAGTTTTGTAAGTCAATGGATGCTAAATACTTGAAATAGAAAAAATCGCTTCTCGCTAATAATTTCTTTAGTAGGTTTTGGCCGTATGCTTTCTATAATGCTTATAAATAACAATAATATTGTGGACAATTCTTATTTTCACACACATTGATCTCGCTTCAAATTAAGAGACATATGTTTTGTTTACTAAACAAAGATATACTTACTTATATAGATAAATAATAATACATACATATAAATGAACATCCATGACTCGGAAACAAACATTCGTGCTAATCACACAAAGTTTGTCCTTATCAGGATTCGAATCCGGGAACAACTGGGACGAAAAACAGGATCACTGCCACTGCAGCAATCAGTCGTCAAAACAAACAAGGATTATTGATAAACAACTCACCGTTTGTCAAATCTTTTGTGTGAATATTTGAGTATTCAACAAATTTATTAGTATACTAGCTGTTGCCCGCGGCTCCGCCCGCGTGAATGTCGGTTTTCCACTACATGATAAATCACGACACAATCACAGATTTATATAAAATGCCTTAGAACTACTTTTACTTGACCTCTTGTACCTTAACATCGGCTACTAAAACGGGGATCAAGCTGTATCTTCAATTCTATTGGACCGATTTTGATGAAACATGCAGAATTATTTAAGACGGAATAGGACCTTTAAGACTATAACAGTTTAACCAAAATCGACCGGCTGGTTTTTACGTGACGGCCTTCACGTAAAAATCACTAGTGACTTATCGATTAGAAATGTCATTCCAATAAATTTTTTTCGTTTCGTTTAGCGTTAACGATTGTAGAAAGTCAACTTGGCTAAGGTGGCTGATCATGGTTGAGTAAAACTTTCCTATACATAAATGAGAAGTGTCATGTCTCATAGCAATACGGGTGGGTTCAAGTGCTCTTGGCAAAGAATCAGGGTCACTCGAGCTCTCGAGGGAACATTACGACCTCACGTAGACGTCGTCAAGTGTCAAGAGTTCTTGTTGATAGCCCGTTTTTTAAATTATAAAATTTCCTTCCATCTAAATATACTATTATAAAATTGTTAATCGACAAATTTTCAAAAATGAAAGACATTTAAAAACAAACCACTCAGATAGACTAATTAGGGGCTTCTGAAACCAAATCCGTCGAGGTTTGTTTGTTTGGTTTTTCAAACTTCACGTAAAAACCAGCTAGTAAATTTTGGTCAAACAGGTACAGTCTTAAAGGTAATATACAGACTTAAACAGTGGAGCATTTTTCATTAAAATCGGTCCAGTACAAATAAGATACAACTTGATCCCTGTTTTAGTAGCCATCGTTAAGGTACGGGAGCTCAAGTAAAAGTGGTTCTTGCCTTTTATCTAAATCTAAGATTGTTTGGGGAGTTCACGCGGGCGGAGTCGCGGGGAAAAGCTAGTTTTTTAATATTTGTCTGAATTTTGTAGTAAAATAGAAATACAAACACATTTTTAATTAATACCTTATTTGATTAAAACATTACGTGAGAATTTGAAGCGTGTTGTGGTGACAAGGATCGAGAAAGGAATGCTCCAATGGTTTGGGCATTTAGAAAGGATGTGTGAGATTCGATTGACGAAATGAATATACCGGGCAAATATGAGTGGAAGTGTCGGAAGAGGGCGCTTAGGATAAATCTACTTTGATCAAATCAACAACTTGTTTCAGAAAAGGTCAAGTTCGTAGCACCCTTAAGCGACGAAAGTGTATGAAAATATGTGAAGTAAGTATTGTAAGTACACTTACAATACTTACATGGTTGTGGATGAGGCGGGAGGGGTCAACATCGTGGTATCCACAAACTGTGGTCTCTGGAGAACTATAGACTCTGGTTCATGGGATACCGGCGTGAGTGTAGGTGTGCATTAAAGAATCTTATGCGAGACACAATACGTTATGTTTTTGAATATCAACGAACTTTTATTATTATAGTTCAATAAAAGTATAAAAGTTATGAAACATCTGATCTTGATATTCAATCCGCTCTACTATAATTTGGCCGCTGAGAGAATGCGTTTCTGACATCTGTCAAATAATACTGTATTTTTATTTATTCAATATTAAGCTAAAATTTAATAACACGTTTAACTAGACATAATAATAAAACATTACTTTTATTTAATTTTGTGGTATATTAGTCAATATGTGGTATATTATCAAAACACTTTTATCATGAATTGACACTTCAAAGTGACATTTAATATGTGATCAGGAAGTGTCAGAAACGCATTCTCTCAACGGCCGAACTTTAGTCTGGCGATCGTAGTTTAGTTCATAATCAAATACATTGTTAGTTTTGTCACACACATAGTATGTGTAAGGAAGAGGTTATTTTCCCCTATTGGTTACATCTCGGCCTATATTTAAAGTGAAAGTTTTATTAAATAATAAATTTACATACATACATACATACACTCACGCCGATATCCCATAAGGGTAGGCAGAGACCATAGTATATACTACATACATACAGTCACTCCTCTTTCCCATTGAGGTAAGCAGAGACCACTTCTTTCCACCCGCTACGATCGTTTAATGAACAAAGTGGATATCCGCAGCCCACAGTTCGCCCCCGTGGGCAACGAGACGTGTCGGGTGGCGAACCACGACGCCGCCATTTTATGAGGTTCAAAAGTGACTAAAGTGCCTCATTGCGTACCCACGGTTTAGTGGAGAGGAAAGGAAAAAGGATAAGGTAGGAAAGGTATACTGAACAAGGAATATGGAACTTGGGAAAAGGACTATAGGGTATTGGATAGTATTATCTCGGAAGGAGTAGGAAGAGACAGTAGTAGCTCGGGGGGCCGGGGTCGCTTACCCGTATGCTTAAGTCTATTTGCCGGACAGGCCAAAAGACCAAGTACTCCCTGACTCTAATATATAATAAATTTGTTATGTTTGTAATATCTACCCATATTTAAAAGAGTGTAGTATTTGCCTTTAAGTTATATTAAATTAATAGTGATAACTTAATTAATTCGATCATCAATTGATATGCTAATATTAGATAGACCCGAACGAAACCTATTCAAATATATAATAATTCCACTTTCATTCGCCAAACGTTAACTCAGAAAGGGATAAGCAATATTTAATATTGTTGTGTGGCGTAGTTATAATAATAGCGTCAATTCATTCATCTTAACTTGGACGCTGTGAGAACCAACCAAAGGATGTTCCAGAGTAATGGACAGCAGCGTTATCCTATTATTCAATTCAAATCTATTGCGGTCTCCAAGATGTCTGCCGAGCGTGGAGGTTATAACAAATCCCTCCTTTTATGGTGGAGGCCTATGTCCAGTAGTGGACTACCAAGGCCTGATGATGATGATAATAGATATTCATTTAATATTCTGTTAAATCACTCCATACCTCACAGTACTTAAAGGTAGCTTAATGCGTTGTTGGAATCAGAAATAACTTTACACTGAATTTGTTCTCGGCGCTTACCGAATGTTGTTTCGATTAAGTTGTTTGCGTTATTCGGGGGACAATACGCTAGATTTCCCCCGGGAATCGTCCGGATTCATTGCTTACTCGATATTTACGGATTATATAAAATGGATAGGTAGCGTTTTGGTAAGCATTTCTTATACTGGGTTTTAAGTCTATACCATACTAGCTGATGGCCGTAACGTCGTACGCGTTTACTATTTTAACAATACATTTAGTTTACAGAAGAAAAAACATAAAAAAATTGTAAACTAAAATATATTCTGTATTACAAAATTCCTTTGTAAACAATGTTGAACATTTTTTTCTCATATAATAACAACAGATGTCGCTAAACACGTAGTACTTATAAGTCATCGTTTTATAAAACTTGAAGATACCATAATAATGTTTTTAAGGTCCAAGTACATTGGTGGTTTAGTAGCTATAGACCCAACTTACGGACGAAAGGTCGCGGGTTCAATCCCGGTCCCGAACCACTGAGTTATTTCTAATTCATGTATGGTCTATATTGTAGATATCGATGTACTCATCGGAGAAGGAAAATTTCGTGAGGAAACCTGCATGCCCGCACCGGTGTGTGCTGTCTAGCAATTCGCACTTTTTTTTTACGCGGAGAGAATCCTGCATAGGACTACCGCAAGTCGTGGTGACGACCTGCGGGGCGTGTCAGACTCCTACTGACTAAACACTCCGACCAATTTGCACTAGGCCAACGTGGCTTAATCCCCCTTCTGATTAGGGGAGGTCCATGCCCCAATAGTGGGAGCGAATATAGACGTGATAGAAGCCTAAGAAATGAATTTAAAAAAGTTTAATCGAAATCCATCCATTGTTTTTGCACCCAAAATCACGACGCGCGAATAATGATGAATTTCTATCATTTTATTTACATAGAGATTTAGATTAGAGGTACATGTTTTTTTGGTTTTGGATAGATACGTGACAATAGACGTATCTAAGTTGATAATAATATCATGATAGTGATTGATCTATGTGCAGCAGATTGAGTAGAAAGACAGATGATGGCAACAAAAACAGGGATTTATCACGTTAGAAAGATTTAGGGCTATGCAGCTAAATTAATTAAAAGTGTTCTCATCAAGAGCTTCACTGTATGTATTTAATAGTTTTTAAATATCCAAACACGGTGTATGAAATTAACCTTCATATTTCCGCTTAGATTTTGACGTTCTTAACCTTAAATTGAAGACATTCTACTATCGCGACAAATCAAATTTGGCTTGTTTTATAAGCTGATTAATGGAACAAGATCCAAAATATAAACATACATATATAAAGACATTGTATTTGAGACTTAAAGCTCATTTAAGGATTTGTGGAATATAATACCTCACGAACAATACAATACAATACAATACAATACAATAATTGTATTTTGGAGATCCCAAAAGGGTAGATCCCCTGCTTAGCTAATATTGAATTATGCAAATTTATTAACTTCAATTATGTTTTTGATAGCTGGTAGAAATTTAAATCTTTCAAAGTGAGTACCTACTCTAGGTACTCACTTTGAAAGATTTAAATTTCTAACGTAGCGAAGTCATTATCGTCCCCGTGGATCGATAAAGACCACTTTGGGTGTCAATGGTCTAGACCCTTAGTTCCCAAAGTGGTCCAGGTGGACCCCCAGGACACTCGACGGGGGTCTACGTTGGCGTACGTAAATTTCCATAATTAGATCTAATCTTCACATTTTTTGTCGAGTTTTGGGAATATGGTAGAAATGTAGCTGCAGGGGGTCCACCGGAACTAGCTAAATTTTAAAAGTGGTCTATGAGAAAAAAGTTTGGGGACCTCAGCTCTAAACCCTTAGTTCCCAAAGTGGTCCAGGTGGACCGCCAGGAGACTCGACGGGGGTCTACGTTGGCGTACGCAAATTTCCATAGTTAGATCTAATCTTCACATTTTTTGTCGAGTTTTGGGAATATGGTAGAAATGTAGCTGCAGGGGGTCCACCGGAACTAGCTAAATTTTGAAAGTGGTCTATGAGAAAAAAGTTTGGGGACCTCTGCTCTAGACCCTTAGTTCCCAAAGTGGTCCAGGTGGACCGCCAGGAGACTCGACGGGAGGGTCTACGTTGGCGTACGCAAATTTCCATAGTTAGATCTAATCTTCACATTTTTTGTCGAGTTTTGGGAATATGGTAGAAATGTAGCAGAGTGATGTACCAGGATAATGGGCGGCAACGTTATTCTGTTATTCAGTCAAATTCTGCTGTAATCTCCAAGACTCCTGCCAAACGTGGAGATAATGGCAATCTCTCATTTTTAAGGGGTGGGGTTTATATTCAGCGGTAGACTTTCAAGGACAGATGGTGATGAAGAAGTGATTGAAATAAATTTAACTTTGTAAAATTTTATATAACCGTACTATAAATAGCTTACGTATAAATAGCTTATTTTAAACGCAATAAATGCACGTCTGCGTACCACTGAAACTCGCCAATGTAAATAGTGTGCAGTCTTGAAAGTTTCATTAGAGAAAGAAACGTTAGTCGCTGCGGAGTAGTTCTCAAGCAATACGTGAGTACCAAACGAACATATGGCAGACAATTGACATTTATTGCAGACAAAATGAAACAGTGTTTTTGTCTTTAGAAAGAACAATGAAAATATGAAATGAAATTAAACATTTTATGATTTTAAATTTGTTCTGTTGACTGTCGGTGCAGAATGCTCATTCTTATATACATATGAATATCACATCGACGGTTGTAATAGGGTATAAGCGACAAAAACCAAATTCTTCAGGAGCTCTCCTGCTTTTCAAACTTTAGATTGTTCAGTCTAGAGTTTGAAATTGCAAAAAATAGACACAACTTTTTTAATTCTTGTCATATCGTAAAAATGGAAACAGCTCTAGAATCAAGAAAAATAAAAGCAGTATTGGCAAAGCATTTATTTATTTGATTCGACGTTGTTTTATGTCGCTTGATTAGATCTTAGGTCTTGATTAGATCAATCAATTGATTGAGTTTGATCATAGTCTTAACATATTTATAATGGGTCATTCTTTTATAAATAGTTGCCAAAACTACTTTACAGGCAGCACTGATACCAATATCGGAATTAACAGGTTCGGCGTTGAATTAATTACGTGCATTTGTGTAGTGGCCGGGGATGCGGTGCGGCGTATTCTCATTAGTGGCCGGTACCGAGAGCAATTTGTTTCAGCACAGAATGAGTATCGTATCGACTAAAAATGTGCACGGAAATTCGGATGTAGAATAATTTCACGAAGACGCTTTTTTCACCGTATATATAAAGATTCAAATTTAAATGTTCATAGAATAGTTTTAATATAATTTCATACTTTGGATCTAAATTAAATCTATGAAAACAATCGTTTTATTGTATATTTAAATTTATATATTTTTATTTTTCTACTTTTCATAATGGCCAGTGGTTGTAAATTCGTGGCATTTTTGCCAATTCTTAGGGCTTATTATTTGTTTCAAATTATAAATTTAAATTATTTCTTAAAATTAACGATAAAAAAAGCCCATTGTGTGTTGATTAGGCGAAAGTTCCTGTAAGCTTATTGTCTTAAAAAGGAAACACGGACATTTTTATTGTCAATCAGAGTTTTATTTCAGCGTTTCAATATCCTTCACGATTATTGACGACTAATAAAAAAATCAGACCACATTTACATATCAAACATCACGATAAACCAATATAAAACACTAAAACGAGTCCGCAAGCGAGGCGTCGGTCGAGTTGCTGANGTAAATTAAATCTATGAAAACAATCGTTTTATTGTATATTTAAATTTATATATTTTTATTTTTCTACTTTTCATAATGGCCAGTGGTTGTAAATTCGTGGCATTTTTGCCAATTTTTAGGGCTTATTATTTGTTTCAAATTATAAATTTAAATTATTTCTTAAAATTAACGATAAAAAAAGCCCATTGTGTGTTGATTAGGCGAAAGTTCCTGTAAGCTTATTGTCTTAAAAAGAAAACACGGACATTTTATTGTCAATCACAGTTTTATTTCAGCGTTTCAATATCCTTCACGATTATTGACGACTAATAAAAAAATCAGACCACATTTACATGTCAAACATCACGATAAACCAATATAAAACACTAAAACGAGTCCGCAAGCGAGGCGTCGGTCGAGTTGCTGACAAAACTCATCATTTAAACACAGAACAATTTCAATATTTTTCTTTTATTGGTAATTTTTTACAATAGTGATACTTTCGCTTATTGACTTGAAATAAATTTTAATCGATAGAGGACTCAGAGCCATAGTAAATTTTAAAAATCCCATACAGGATAATCGACAGGATTATTATTTATTTAGTGGTACTCGTCGGCCGCTGCCGCGGCACGCTCGCTTCAGTCGCTCGGCTCCTGCATTTTCTACAGTAACCTAACGCTCCTCCTCGCTTCGCTCGTCGTTGCACCTATTTTTGGCCATTTATTGTGTTATTTTGACCTTAACGAAGATTTTTACACCCACCACTAAGAATTTTTTTCGTAAGTGGTTGGATTCCCCTGAATGGGGCTTTTAAAATATACTATAGCCGCGGGTCCTCTATCGAATAAAATTTATTTCAAGTCAATAAGCGAAAGTGTCACTATTGTAAAAAATTTGCCTTTTATTTGATATAGAAAGAGAAAACAATATTGACCAAATCGGAGACAAGTGCTTATAAGGATAACCAAGGCAGTAAAATAAACTATGAATGTACTAGCTACTGAATTTAGTGAAACGTTTGTGTAATATGGCGAAGCTGATGATTAATTTGCTCACGCTTGCTAAACCATGTCTTGTCCAAGTATATATACTCCATGTACTCCTGTCCTCGGCGGTATATAATTTCAGATACTGACAGGCCGGTGTCTTTTATATAGGTCTGACCAACGGGTGGGTGAGCGACCGCATGGTCTTTTCTCCTCTACTTGACTTACTACTACTAGCTTTTCTTGATATTTTTAAATCCCAAACTCAAACATTACAACTCAACCGAAGAAACAAAATGCTCGCACTCTATCCTGATAAGTGTCTCGTGGGTCTAACCCTCCATTACTGTGGCACGCATTTGCGTGCTACGTTAATGGAGGATAGTCGCAATTAAACAGATGTGCATTTTATACTGCACTTTGTAACAAAAAGAAAATATAACAAAATTGATTTTACTTTAAGACTGAACTTGGTGCTGATTTATTTATTTTAAAAGCAAAAAAAATTTCAGAAAAAGTATTATTAAATTTTTTAGAAGGGATATAATTACAGTTCTGGAAGAAGATATTGGATAGACTAACACAATACTGTATTATTCATGTACCGATACCACACTCACATACATACACATACAGGCATATGGACACACACATATACATGCACACGCACGCATGCATTTAAATCGAGGTGTAATCTGATTGAAATAGATCATCTACTTTTACATCACAATATTTTGATTCTATGAAATATTATAATAGTATAATAGAAAACAAATATTAATAAATAAATATATAATAAATAAATTAATTGATCTACTATAATACTTCAAGCTAGTATCATAGCACAAGTCAGGGGTTGCTTTATGATGATGTGAATGTGAATGTGCGGGGGTGGGGGGTTAGATAAGTCATAGTTCCAGTAGATCTTACGATGACTAGTGTCATTCAGACATTTTAGATAAAGACGGAAATCAGTTCTAAGCTAGATGTTAGATTCGTTAAGCCATGTAACACAGACTGCGGTAAGGCCTGTTGAGTTTGAGACTAAATATAATATGATGAGAGATGTTATGTTATAAAATGTATTGTAAGTTTGTAATATAGTTACAGTGTCCGGGTCTTTAGGTATTCACCACCACCAGCATCATTATCATCATTATCGTCAGCCCGTAGAAGTTCACTGCTGGGCATGGGCCTATTCCTTAATTTTTATTTTTGCTGCTATCTCCGTAGCGTATACGTATATATGTATGTATACGTATTTAGTTAATAGCTGTGTATCAGAATGCTCACGTGATTACAAGGTTTCAACAATATGGACTAGAGAAGATCACTCGAGGGATTTTTGTAGGTGCGAGCCCCACGTAACCTTTCTGAGGTATGCAGCAGACATTTCCCACCGGTTAAAAAAAGGGCTGCACCATATATGGAACAATTAAATACGATTTTTGATAGTTTTAAATTGGCAAAATATTTTTTTTTTATTTTTATATTCATTTAACGACTCTTATGCATGCATTTTGGTAAAAAATCAAAATGGCACACAGCGCTCAACATTACTAAATCTGGTAGCAGTGAAATGAGGGATTCACCATAATCTCTACGTTTGGCAGGCGTCTTGGAGATCACACTAGACTTTGATCAAACAACAGAATAACGCATCTGCCCGTAATCTTGCTATAAAGCTAGTTTCCACAGTATCCGCTGGAAAATATGGAGTGACGCTATTATTATT
>WUAW01001067.1:8782-30296 GCA_017165845.1 Thaumetopoea pityocampa | reverse complement strand
GTTAGATCTAATCTTCACATTTTTTGTCGAATTTTGGGAATATGGTAGAAATGTAGCTGCAGGGGGTCCATTGGAATCAGCTAAATTTTGAAAGTGGTCTATGAGAAAAAAAGTCTGGGAGCCTCTGGTCTATAACTACGACCCCTAGGGGTCGTAGTTAGTAGTAATACATAAATACAAATACAACTACTATGGCTTCAAATTTAGTTCTGAAGGTACTATAAACAAACTTCTAGCATGACCACTATAAAGCTACATTGCGCGTGCAGGGACAAGCGGCTACAGTATAGGAACACGTATCCTTTTCATAATTACTTGCAAGAGAAAATAGTTGCGATATCGTTCATGCTTCTAAATTATCGATAGTGTATTGGGTTTGGGATATAAACTCGCTCGGGAGTAGTAAAATTTTCATGACATCTTTATATCTCAGAAGATACACTAGACAGTGTGTAGCAGTTGCCGTTTAATAATACTGGTCATTGCAGATATTGTGGGGTAAACAGAGACGATACCAGAAAATAGCTTATTTGATCCTGTCCCAATGGTACATCTCAGACAAAAAGATCCTGACTTCTATTGGAATATTACTAGACTGAAAATATAATATTTGATGTATGCTAGTATTATACATATTATAAAATTTTTAAATATCTATTTATCAAATTTTGTAAAAAAGATATTAAAAAACTACTCAGATCGACTTATTAAGGGCTTCTAAAACCAAATCCGCCGATGTTTGTTTGTTTATTTGTTTGTTCGAGCTTCACGTAAAAACCAGCAAGTAGATTTTAATCAAACAATTACAGTCTTAAAGCTACTATTCTGACATAAATACTGCGGCCTGTTTTATCAATATCAGTTCAGTAGAATGGAAGATACAGCTTGATCCCTATTCTAGTAGTCGCCGTTAGGGTACGAGAGCTCAAGTAAAAGTGGTTCATAGTGGTTTCTATTCTATGATTATTTCTAGATTTGCCATATAACAGAAAACCGACATTAACGCGGACAGCTAGTTACAAATATTGTTGTGTGGCGCCGGCATAATGATAGCATCACCCAATATTCGTTCGTTATCCTGTTATTCAATCAAAATTTAGTGTGATCCCCATGATGCCTGGAGATTATGACAAATCCCTCCTTTTTTAAGGAGAACGTTCATATCCAGCAGTGGACTTCAAGGGTTGATCATAATTATTATTATAAAATAAATAATTGCGTATAAATAGCCTATAAGCATATTGTAATTCTACGATTGTATACCAATTCACCGAAATAGTCGTAAGGCAATTATTTGTCCGTCGAAATCCAGGCCTAATCAAATTGTCCTCTATTCTGGTACACTTTCTGAGATCCCATCCTTGGGGAGCTCATTACTTGGATCGCTTTGAGCTCACTGCGTCTGGGATTTGTAGCCAGCTGGGCGTGTGTCCGATGGGTTGGAACGGGTGTTTTGTTAGAATATTTAAACCTAGTTTAGAGAGGATGTCGTTTACAAGGATTCATCGTCGGCCTATTTAAGTCAACTTCATGTAAGTGCATACATACACTCACCCCCATATCCCATATGGATAGGCAGAGACCATAGTACATACTACATACATGCATAGTGCATACATACATACAGTCATGCCTGTTTCCCATTGGGATAGGCAGAGACCACTTCTTTCCACCTGCTACGATCGTTCAATGTAGTAAAGTACGAGTAGTTATCCGTAGCCCATATATTGCACCTGCGGACAACGAGACGTGTCGGGTGGTGAACCACGACGCCGCCATTTTATAAGGTTCAAAGGTGTTAAACTCCCTCATTGCGTTCCCACGGCTTAATGGAGAGGAAAAGAAAGAGGATGAGGTAGAAAAGGTGTATTGAGCAAGGAATGTGGAATTTAGGAAAAGGATTATAGGATATAGGATACTACTATCTCGGAAGAAGTAGGAAGAGACAGTAGTAGTTCGGGGGAGGGGGCGATTACCCTTATAATAATAAGCCATTTAATGCATAACTACAAAAAAATACAAAAGAATAAAAGAAAAAAAAAAAATAACCCTCCGCTTACCCTTACATTAAAGTATCTATTTGCCAGGCAGGTTAAAAGACTAAGTATTCCCTGACGTAAGTAACTAGTTACGTAAGTCTGCTTTAAGAAATCCACTGGAGATTCGGAGTCACTGATGTGGCTCAAAGGGTTGTAAAAGTGGAGCGGTAGTGGGCAAAGCATACATTTCGTAGAACCGCTGGATATGGAGTTCCTAAAGTGTTGAAGTGGCGGTCCCGTAACGGAAGGCATGATGTGAGTCAGCAATCGACTAAATGGACGGAGGGCTTAGTTAAGACTGGGTGCAATCCGTTGATGCTAGCAACTTATAGTCGCTAGGTGTGGTGATCATTAGAGGGTCATTAGAGGTTCAACAGTGGACTTCTGTGGGCTTATATAGTGATGACGATGAAAAAAATTAGCCCTAAGAGCGTTAAATGGATATAGTAAATAGTGGAGAATAGAATATAGTGGAGTATTAAGTAAGAGGGTGGAATTTAAAAATAACAGCCAGATTTAAGGCGGAATCTTATCTCAATAAAATTAATAAAAGGTAAGAGTTTTGAAAGTATACCATAAGGTAATTGAATAAAATCGTCTACAGTAAACATTCCAGTGGATTCAAAATAAGCCGATCCAAGCACTGACTTGTTTCGTTAGTGAGCGTCGCGTGCGTTTCGAGCGTCACTTCATCTCTTCACGTATATTCTGTGAGAATCAGTTAAGGGATGTGTCAGGCTAATGGGCAGCAGCGTTATCTTGTAATTCAATCAAAATCTACTGCGATCTCCAAGACGTCTGCTAAGCGTGAAGATTATGGCAAATCTCTTTTTTTAATGAGGAAGCTTATGCCCAACAATGGATTTCCTCGGGTTGATGATAATAATACAATTTTCAATCCTATCCTATGTAGCATAAGTGCAAGCGTAGCGTGGTGATTGTGCTTCTTGCTTACACTGCGCTTTAATAACAGACAAAAATAGTATCTTAAGAGTATTCGTTTAAGCCGTTGATACCCATTTCATATTACAATAAGAAATTTAAATTTTTCGAAGCGAGCAGCGCCACCCGCTGTCAGAAACACATTAGAAGTCGATGAATTTGCATAAATTCAATATTAGTTAAGTAGGATGTCTACCCTTAACCGAAAAATATGGCCAATTAGTCTAAGAGGTAAAAAAGTTCAGGAACCTCTGGTTTAAACAACATTTAGACGATGGATGAAATACATATAGATTGGTCGAAAAGGGAATACAATATTTTAATACATCCATTTTGTTAAAAGATCCGAGTGAGAGAAACTTCGAGAAAACACTGCTTTTATTGTAAGCGCTTTATTAGTTGATGATACTTTTATTGGACGATATTCTTAATCTTCAACACGTTCGCTGCGGGTCCTTTATCATTGTATTTTCAACCGGTGAATTATGCGGTTATATAAGCCTAAAAGCAACTTCATAAGAATCTTGCTTTTGAATGACTAATACTATAATACTCTTGGATGGCAAACACTATCAAATATTGTTTCTTTTTCCTCCATTGAAGGTATATATTCTGTAATGAATGAAGTAACACTATTTTTTTACAATGGACCGTATGAGAATTCTACGGTCAATATAACCTCATATCGCTTCGAAAGTGTTTAATGCGCCAATTTTATTTGTAATTAATGGCTTTATCGTTTTATAGGGCAATCAAATTTTGGAAATTGCATGCCCGATGTAATGAGCTTGTTAACGGTTGTTAAATAAACGGGAACTGGTATGAAATTTATTTATAACCTTTTTATGTATCTCGTTTAATTCAAGGCGCAATATTTTGTAAGTTTTTTCATATTTCTTTCACCATTGGATTACTAGGCGCACGGCGGACTATCACTCCCACTTCGTAGACATCCCTGCCATCTCTTCGAAGCTATTTGCTTCTACGTTCATAATACTTCCAGCCAAACACTGTAATAGTCTTCCTGCGTCAGTATTTCCGTCCGATTATAATGTAGGTGTCTTTAAGACAATAGAGAATAAGTTTTTATTAAGCTAGTACGTGTCACCACCCTAAATTAAATCGCCACTTATCATCAGGTGAAATTATAGTCTCATACATTTATTTATTTTTATTTATACTTTTTTTTTGTTCGTGTTAATGGAAATTTTAATAATGAACTTTAACGCTATCAGCCGAAATCATAAGTAACTTGTTCATCCTTAGAACTAATCTTCTTCTTCGTGTCGTTATAAAATCCGATTTTTGTTATCGGGGTCCGTTTTCACTGTCATTTACTCCATTTTATCTGGTATTAAACACGCCCAGTTGGACAGAGACTATTAGTTTTCTATCTTGCTTCACACATCTAGTCACCATTTCCAAACCACGTATTCTCTCGAGATAATCTCGCTAAATCACCACAATCGACACTCTTAATTATTTTGTGCCACGTCACTGACTGCTTGGGTCAAAAGCGGTCAGAGCTGAGACTGGATAAAATTCACCCCAGCATAATTTCGACTTAAGGTCTGCTGTTATTCCAGAAGATACGGCTTTAAAGTGGGTTCAAATGATCAACTGTAACATAATCCACAAACAACGTAACGCCGTTTAACGTAATCGACAATCCCTGATAAGACTGGTATGGCGTCACTGAGAAACTACATGGTTAGGATTCACTGTTTTAAGTGCTCTCTGAAATACGAAATATATACGATTTAAACTACATATTATAAAATTGTTAAATATCAAATTTTGTAAATCAAAGATATTAAATAAAAGCTACTCAGCTCGTCTAATTAAGGGCGTCTGAAACCAATTCCGTCGATGTTTGTTTGTTCGAGCTTCATGTAAAAACCAGCAGGTACATTTTGCTCAAACTATTACTATCTTAAAGGTACCATTTCGACTTAAGCACTGCAGCAGGCTTCATCAAAATCAGTCAAGTAGAATTGAAGATACAGATACAGATAATGTATGAGAGCTCAACTAAAAATGATTCTATGACTTCTATTACTATTAGAAAATTGTTAAAAGTCAAATTTTCAAAAGTCAAAGATATTTAAAAACAAACTACTCAGGTCGACTAATTAAGGGCTGCTGAAACCAAATCCGTCGATGTTTGTTTGTTTATTTGTTT
Organism: Thaumetopoea pityocampa; assembly: GCA_017165845.1. Classification (NCBI taxonomy): domain Eukaryota; kingdom Metazoa; phylum Arthropoda; class Insecta; order Lepidoptera; family Notodontidae; genus Thaumetopoea; species Thaumetopoea pityocampa. The sequence continues at coordinate 25,133 of WUAW01001067.1, read as the reverse complement.
GTGTTTGTTCGGGCTTCACTCAAAATTTTATTTGTTTATGTTTGTTCGACTTAAATAATGCGGCATATTTATCAAAATCGGACCAGTAGAACTGAAGATACAGCTTGATGCCTGTTTTAGTAGCCGCTGTTAAGGTACTAGAGCTCAAGTAAAACTGGTTCTTAGGTTTTTTATATAAATCTATGTTTGTTTCGGGATTTCTCGTGTAGCGACAAACCGACATTCACGCGGTCGGGGCCGCGGACAAAAGTAGTTTTATATAAATCTATGATTTTTTTTGGGATTTTTCATTTAGCGAAAAACCGACATTGATGTGGGCGGAGCCGCGAGCAAAAGCTTGTAAGCTATATAATATTAGAATGGTTAGACGTGCACAACGCGCGTGCGTATCTCTCTCTCACACACACTCACTCACGTACACGCACACATACACATACACGCAAGAAGGTGAATTAGTAATTTTAGCCCCAAGAGGGAATACCGTCAACGTCGTTTACAAAAAAAGTACTAAGGTAGTTAAAATTATACATTAAAAATAAACACGCGAGCGAGGCCGAGCGTAGCAGCTAGTATACTATCTTGTACTTAAGTTTCTTATGAGCATAATATTATTAGCTGTTTTCGTTTGATTGTTGGCGGTGTGGTTATTTGTCTGATATATTTGTAAATATATTTCTCAATATATTTACATATCAGCCCACAGATGTTCACTGTTGGACATATGTCTCTTCTAACAATCGCCACACTGAGCGGCTGTGAGCCGCCTGCATCCACCAACTGCCCGTGATCTTCACTAGCTCATCGGTCCACCTAGTCGGGGGTCGACCCGCATTACGTTTTCCGGTTTGGGGTCGCCACTCCAGCACTCGGTTCTGCGAACTATATGCCCCCCCCCACCCAGTGCCATTTCAGTTTTGCAATCCTTTATGGCACGTCGGTAACTCTATTAACATAATTATATCCCAGTGCAAAAACCAGTCTCTCACCGCTGTTTTTGTAAGTATACACTAAATTGTGATTTGTGAATAAACATTTTTAAATTTTTTATTAAAGGTTCGTAAAACTGGACGTTACAACAGAAAATACAAAATATTACACAAAAAGATAATGCACTTTGAAACGGCCTTCTAGATGGGCATGCACATGAATAATTCGCACACAGTTTATAATAGTACTCAGCTGAAGTTGTTAGCAAAGTAATAGATCTACATAAAATGAAAATAAACATTCAAATTTCTCGCTATGTAACCATAAATAAATAAAATATTATTACTGTTGAACACCCAGTCATGGTGACCGCTACTTAACGCGGAGAATAGTTCCAATATCCACCACCGATTATTATCTTCTCAAACTATAAACTGTTCAATTGATCAGAACTTCTTCAGTTGACTTTTACAAATGGATAAAACTTCGAAAGCAGAAGTCGCACTAAGCAATATAACGCAAAAGAAATCGAGAGTTCAAGTCGACTGCAAATGACAAACGCTTCTTGTCGTAGTGATAAATTTTCCAACACAGTGTTCCGTATCGTACAGAGAAGGGGCGTCATTCACATATCATAATGCTACTGAGATGGAGAGTGATGTAAAGTAGTTAGTTCTTATAGTAAATTGTGAAGTACCTTGTATAGTAGAATAGTATTATATGATATAATTATCATCACCATTTCCATCATCAGAACTTTTAAAGGTAGTTTCAGCATCTACACTATTGTAAAATTGTTAAATGTTGAATTGTGTAAATCAAAGATATTAAAAAAAACTACTCTGATCAATATTAAGAGCAGATTCAGATACTATTTAATAGTTTCTGAAACCAAATCCGTCGAGGTTTGTATGTTTGTTCGAGTTTCACGCTAAAATCAGCTGGTAGATTTTGGTGAAGCTATTACAATCTAAAAGGTACTCTTCCGACTTAAATACTGTGTCATGTTTCATCAAAAAATGTCGCCTTTAAGGAACGAGAGCTAAAAGTAAAAGTGGTTCTAAGACTTTTTATATATTATAAATCTATGATTGTTTCGGGATTACCCATATAGCGGAAAATCGATATTCATGCGAGCGAAGCCGCAGGCAAAAGGATATGGAGTGTATTTATTTTGTTACCAGTATAGAGACCCGAGATTCTCTTTGCAATTATATCAAACGTAAAGACGTTCTTGCATTTCTGTACACGTTATTTACAAATTGCGAGAATAATACTCGATAAAAATTTCATAGCTTATTTACTGACAATTATTGAAAGGACTAAATTACAGTATAGATGTATCATCAACATTATCAGGCTTAGTTCACTGATGGACGTGGATCTCCTTCCTATGAGGAGGAATTTGCCATAATATCCACGCTTAGCAGTCGACTTGGAGATCGCATACATATACATACATATATGTCATCGGAAAGGGGTCTATGCCGCATTCGTATGTATATGGAGCGCCAGATATGTCATTATCATCATCATTCGTGGAAGTCCACTGCTAGACATGGATCTCCTTTTTCTATATATATTAGAGGGGGCAAACGGATAAGCGGGTCACTTGATGGTAAATGATCACCACTGCCCATAGACACCCGCAACGCCAGAGTGATTACAGGTGTGTAAAAAGGAGTTTTTTCCTTTAAAGGGGGCTTTTGTTATAAATCTCCACGCTTAGTAGGTTCCTTGGAGATGACAGTAGACTTTGACTGAATATAAGGATAACGCTGTTGTCCATTATCCTGGCACTTCCCTTAGCTGGTTCTTCACGGGAAGAAATGGAGCGATGCTATTATTACGTCGGCAGAAAATTTATCAAGCAACATATTGTATGCTAAATTTTATTAATTGGCGTGTACTACCTATCTATTTATCTAATATTAATTAAAAAACATACTATATTTTTTATTTTATATTAAAATAGTGACTGTAGCAGAATGACTGATTAACGGTGATATGAATAAAGACGTTGATGGTCAGGTCGAAGTATAACAAGAGTGACACTATCGGAAAATGGAAGGTCTTCCGATCAGACAGGGTGTTATGTTTGGCGGGGCCTGCCACTGCCCAGACGGTTGATGTCGAGACGTTGTCTATACGTTAAAGCACTATTACATATTATTGTTACTATTATTATTCACCGTGATTAAGACTTTGTCATTCAATAGTTGCGCCATCTGTTGAGGTTGCGTGGTACTAGGTAGTGTAGTGGGTCGTCAGGTGCGACACGACGCCGGTGCTGTCCATGCAAATATTTCCGCTACGGCTGAAGGAATTTTTCCATCAAGTCTTCAACATGGATTCCTGTCTGCATTATGATTTTATAAATTGGGTGTGTTGAGTGTACATGCGTAATTTATTTAGTATATTTTAATAATTGTTGTATGGGTTTCAGTATTATTTATAATTTGATGTACTGTGAGCGCATGGTATGCGTATTAATAATTAATTATCACTGGCTTCAAACGGTGAGAGAAAACGTCGTGAGATTTTATCGACGTGAAGTCTGCTAATTCGCATTAGGCCAGCGTGGTGGACTATAATAGCCGCCTAAACCAGGCTGTGAGAACCAGCTAAGGGATACACAAGGATAATGGGCGGCAGCGTCTTCCTGCTATTCAATCACAATTCACTGTAAGCTCCAGTATCCCTGCCAAGCGTGGAGATTACGGCAAACCCCTCCTTTATAAGGAGGGGATCCGAGTCCAATAGTGGACTTCTACGGGCTAATAATGAAGGAATGAAATAGTTATTATTTGAGCATTAGTATTGTTTATAATAAAGTAAAGCCTACTGGTATTATACTATATCTCGAGCTCAAAGACAAATTATGACTTTGAAATCATATACATATTAATAATTGAATCGCTGATTATTAAAAGGGGTTTTATCAAAATATCGAAAGTTATGGGAAATGAAAAAAAAACCTTTATATTTTAGGAACATGAACTTATTAAACAAAAATCATCAATAGTTTCGCCATTTCAAAGCTTAAACTTATAATATTGAACTCGTTTTAATACGTATACATAGCCATGCGAATGTCAGTCATATTTCCGTTAAAAAGTGATTTTACGTGAAAAATCCACTTAGCCCCCTTTTAATAATCAGCGATTATCACCCGCTTCAAATGGTGAAGGAAAACATCGTGGGGAAATCTGCACGGCTGAGAGATTTTATCGACGGCGTGAGAAGTGTGCCAACACGCATTTGGCCAGTGAGGTGGACTACAGCCTATCCCCTCTCATTCTGAGAGGAGACCCGTGCCCTGCAACGGGACAGTAGATGAGTTGATGATGGTGGGTGCACATGGGTGTGATTGATGATGGTAGTGTAATCTCGCTACATTTTTATTATTATATACTAGCCGTTGTTCGCGGTTTCGTCCGCGTAGACCATCTAACAACTCCGATAACTTTCTGTGGATCCAAGAGTTCATAAATTTAATCAAACAAAAAAAATGCACTTTCATATTAACATAATAACTTTTCTTTTTTTAGCCAATTGTAGTAAAACATAATCTAAATCGTATTCCAGTTTATAATATAAGAAATAAACGAGTGGCAACCCTATCAAAATTCGTCAAGCAGTTTTTGTATGATCTTAATTCAAAGGGACAAGACAGGACAACGGAAAAGGACAGACAAAAATACAAGAAGGAATTGTTTTGTTCTCTATATTGATAAGGATACTGAAAGCAGATATGATATGATATGATATCGGTATGGAAAAAAAAAATTTTAGTCCTTGGCAGTCCACTATTGGACATGGGCCCATGTCCAATAGTGGACTGCCAAGGACTTTAAAAAGGAGGGATTTGTCATAATCTCCATGTTTGACAGGTATCTTGGAGATCGCAATAGATTTTGATTGAATAACAGGATAACTCTGCTGCCCATTATCCTGGTAGATCTCCTAGCTGGTTCTCACAGCATTCACGGGACGAGATGCAGTGCCGTTTTTATTATGTCACATAACAGAATAATTATATTCCCATTACGCTCTTTTCAACAACTGTTTTTAAAGAATAACATTAAATATCTATTAAAATAATATCTATTGAAAAATTATAAATTAAATTAAATTATATTTAATAGATGATTAAATTAAATTAAATTAAATTAAATTAAATTATGTTTAATATCTATTGAAATTATTCGGAGGTTTGGGGGCTGAAGCAAATTTATTGAGTTTGTAATAAGTAAAGATGGCCGCAAGGGCACGTGGCCACAGCAACGCTTAAGAATTTTTACAGATGTTTTTACTTTAATCTGTTTCAGGTTTTCTGGAGAATTATTTTATAACTAGCTATTGTTCTCGGTGGATCGATGACCTAGTGAAGGTCGCAAGCAATCGGTGAATGCAGTCGACTCATAGCCGCTCGTTGTAGCGATAATTAGAGGAGGCCTTTGTCCAGCAGACATCTGTGGTCTGATGTGATAATGATGATTGCTTTGCCCGTGTGGACTTGATCTGCTCGAAAACGGTCCGTGCGTGAGTCATAATTTCATCGAAATCGAAAAATATACTTCGTATTCAAATATCTATATATGCGTACCAATTTTCATGACGATATTTTGAACTGCTTAGTGGCGAGTTAAAGTGAAACGGAAACAATAAAAACCTTCTGCATGGAAAAATTGCCAAATTTCATGGTGGTCGTCAAAAGGTGTTTTCATTTTTATATATTTAAATTATGTGATCATATGATTATGTTCGTAGTGGTCCCGTACCACTGAGTCGGTCCCGTACCACTGAGTTATTATTTGTAATTCATTACGGTCTACATTGTAGACACCAATGTACTTAACGGAGAAGGAGAACATCGTGAGGAAACCTGTATGCCCGCATGCGTGTGTGAAGTCTACCAACCCGCACTAGGCCAGTGCGGTAAACTAGGGCCTAATCTCCCTCCTGATCAGGGGAGGTCCGTGTCCCTGTAGTGGGGACGATATGGACTGGGGATGATGGATGATGATGATTATGCTGTATGGCGCTGGCATAATGATTAATTGACGCCATGTTTATTTTTGGGTGCTGTGAGAACCAGCAAGTGAATGCACCACAATAACCTAATGATCTTGGAGCTTACAGGAAATACCTTTCTTTTAAAGGGGTGGCTAGTGTGTGCATCAGTGTATTTTCACTGGTTGATGATAATTAAACACCTCTTCAGGGATATACTCTTTATAGCCTTGAAAATGTGTATAAAATACTATTTTTTAATAGACTCCTACGAAACGACTAAATAGATTTTGACGAATCCAGTACACCGGTGAGCGAGAGGTCATTAGTTGAGATAAAGTGGGGAAACTCGATCAAAGGGGGTGAACGTGTTTATTGCCGTAATGTCTTATTTGCTACTAATGCTATAAGCTTGATTGCCCTCAGTAAAGTTATTGAATGAATGAGCAACGGTGATGTTAATGAAGACGTTGATGATCACGTCACCTGCTATAGGTCGAAGTGTGGCAGGAGTTGCAGTATCGGGAAAGATGTGATCTTCCGACCAGACTTATTTTCTGAAACTGAATCGGTTGATGGTCAGGGAATACTTAGTCTTTTAGCCTGTCCGGCAAATAGACTTATATACGACAACAGTATACTATTGTATATATATAATAGACAATAGTACACGGGTAAGCGACCCCGGCCCCCCGAGCTACTACTGTCTCTTCGTACTCCCTCCGAGATAGTAGTATCCTATATCCTATAATCCTTCACCTAAATTCCATATTCCGTTCTCAATACAGCTTTCCCACCTCATTCTCTTTCCTTTTCTCTCTATTACGCCGTGGGAATGCAATGAGGAACTTTAATTCTTTTGAACCTTATAAAATGACGGCGTCGTGGTTCGCTACCCGACACGTCTCATTGCCCGCGGAGGCGAAATATGAGCTGCGGATAGCCATTTTTCTGCATCAAATGATCGTAGCAGGTGGAAGGAAGTGGTCTCTGCCTATCCCAATGGGAAAGAAGCGTGACTATGTATGTATCTAGTATATACTGTGGTCTCTGCCTACCCTTATGGGATATCGGCGTGAGTGTATGTATCTATGAATCGGTTGATGTTTGCTTATTTGTTCGAGCTTGACGCAAAAACCAGATGATAGATTTTGGTCAAATTATTAAAGTTTTAAAGGTACTATTTCAACTTAAATACTGCGGCATGTATAATCAAAGTCGGTCCGGTAGAATTGAAGATACAGATATTGATGGTATTTTATCATTTTGGAGTCGCCAGTTATAGTAGGGTAAATGACTAAGACACAGTAAGATGTTCCTGACGACGATGATGATCATCACGTCGGGATATCACCAGTCGTATTAGGGTGAAGACAAACGATAATGGTACTAATATCGCAATGATCACCAGTTGTAGGTGAAAATATGGCAGGAGTGGCAGTATCCGAAAAGAAAGATCTTCCATCTGCACATAAGACAGAAACAACGGACTATGATATTTTTATCAATTTTTTTTTATGAAATTTAAAAATAAAACAGAATATTTAATTCTAAAAATATTTTTAAATATGTAAATATTCGTTGCCTTCATTCTAAAACCAAATTTGCCGGTTCTGATAAAATGATAAAATGTGGTTTCTGACTTAACGAGCTCATAAGAGATAAAAGCGTACACCGCGCCGGAAGTTGAGAGTCCCAACGACATTACCTCCACCTCGAGCCAAGCTGAGGAAAGTGTTCTAGCAAAAGCCATTTTATTAATACCGCGGCAAGGTAAGGAAAAATGAAGTGATAATACCTTACTCACTGATTATATAGTTATAAGTATGCTTTAGAAAGAATAACTGAGATTCGATTGACGAAACGAACATACCGGCCAAATGTGAGTGGAAGTGTCGGAAGAGGGCGCCCAGGAAAAAACTTACCTTGACCATATCAACAACTTGTCACAAAAAGGTCAAGTTCGGAGCACCCTTAATCTACGAAGGTGTATGATAATTTGTATGGATGTGGATGAGGCGAGAGAGGTGTAGAGGTCAGGATCGTAGTGTGTGGCAAACTGTGGTCTCTACCTACATTTATGGGATACCGGCGTGTATGTATGTATGCTATAAATGACAATTTAAACGACATTTTTAAATTTAAACAAATTTATTTTCTAATCGTCATCATCATTATCCGCTTGTGACAGTCCACTGCTGGACTAAGGCCTCTCCCAAGGCGCGCACTTAGCTCGATCTTCGGCTGCACGGATCCAGTAGTTCCCAGCCACTTTCCGCAGATCGTCGCTCCATCTAGCCGGAGGGCGTCGCACACTACGTTTGCCCAAACGTGACATTTTCGAGTATTTGGCTGATATCGGAATCAATTATAACGGATTGATAGACGACTGGTTGGTACAGCCGCTGTGACCCCGCTCTCTGTGCTCAGAATCGAATCCCCGTACGAGCAAACTGTGAAATGAGCACTAATATTTGTTTCCGAGTCATGGACATATTTATCTATTTATGTATTCTATTATATTTATCTATATAAGTATGTATATCGTTGTCTTCTCATCAAGTCATGTACCATGACTTCAAATCTTAATTTTCATCTGAAAATATGAGTTTTGATTTCATTAAATTTTCTTCTCTGTCCTATTTCGTTCCCTTGGTGGCAGAGTTCATTAACTGACAACATTGACCAAAGTGAGTTATTGACATCAGTGTTATAAGCAAAAGCTGGTCTACATTCCCTTTTTACTCACACATTGATACGATGCGTATATCGCGAGATAGAAAATGTAAATATTCACAAAGTACAGACTCGGTGCAGAAACTAGTTTGGAAAAAAGGAGGATTTGGTCATTTAATGAATTCTGCCACTAAGGAGACGAAATACTCCCAAATATCGCATCTTATTGACTGTTTTTGATAATAATCATAGTTTTGATGATATTAGACATATTGATGCTGATAATAAATTGGTAGTTGATAATGATAATCGCATTTATTTACGCTCTTTTCTACAGCTCACTAATGTAATGTGCTATGCAGGTCATGTCTGCATGAGTGTGTTCCGTCTACCAACTACTAGGTCAGCGTGACAGACTACGGCCTAATCCTCTCCAGATTAGGGGAGGTCTGATCCCTGTAATGAGGATGAAAATGGACTGGAAATGATAATTAGGATACTAAAGATATAATATGAATACTGACACTTCTCCACGAACTGCTCCATTTAGATACAGACAGATTTCCAAAGTACCTGATTAAAACTTTAAATTTTAATACAAAGCTTAAATCATTTACAAACAACAAATGCAAACTATTTTGAACAGCTGGAGACTAAGAAGGGAATCTTGTTAAAAGTTTTGGAGCGAATAATCAATGTTTTTAGCATCGCTGCCGCATCTGCAACTATTGAAGCGGGCAATTGAACAAGTTGAGAGCTTCCAGTANGGAATCTTGTTAAAAGTTTTGGAGCGAATAATCAATGTTTTTAGCATCGCTGCCGCATCTGCAACTATTGATGCGGTCGATTGAACAAGTTGAGAGCTTCCAGTGTTGTTGCGGTTAGGGACTGACGCAAGTCTTGTCGAGTAGGGTTGTCACGAACAAAACATAACTAGAAGGTTAAATTGTTGAGCATTTTTAGTTGGGGAATAAGAGGATTGACTTAATAGATATAAATTATAGCAAGAACATACAGNTGCGGTTAGGGACTGACGCAAGTCTTGTCGAGTAGGGTTGTCACGAACAAAACATAACTAGAAGGTTAAATGGTTGAGCATTTTCAGTTGGGGAATAAGAGGATTGACTTAATAGATATAAATTATAGCAAGAACATACAACCAAATTAGCTTGGAGATATTTTTGTGTTTGTAGTAGTATATGGTCACTAGATAAATAAACAAACAAATTCTTTTTATATTTTTACTTTTTAATATTATATACATATTAAACTAGTTGTTTCTACAACTTGTTTCAAAAAGGCTAAGTCCGTAGCACCCTTAAACGACAAAAGTGTATGAAAAGATGTGTGGATATGGATGAGGCGAGAGAGGTGTGTCAGGATCGTGGTATGTTGCAAACTGTGGTCTCTGCTTACCCTTATGGGATACCGGCGTGAGTTTATGTATGTATGTACATATTAAACTAATTTAATATGTATAACTAACTTCTGGATCCAGTTATGAGTGCCTGTTGTAAGTGACAAAGCACGCGGTAGCTAGCGCAAACTGGTTTATTTAGTTTTTAGTCACTGCATTCTCAAATTACTTCTTAGTTTAACGAATGCAGGTTAACGATGGGTCGAGATGCCTATTTGTTACGTTTGAACAATGGAATTAACAGAACTGTAATCTTAAAACATAAAATTAATACCACGATAAGTAACGAACGCGGCCTTAGTAAGCATGTGATCTAACTGACAATAGTCTATAGTTCATTCGCGAGTGAACTATTTACATGGTGATAGCTGAGTAGTACGTTACATTGATCTAATTTTAATATTTGTCCGCTGAGAGAATGCGTTTCTGACATCTGTCAAATAATACTGTATTTTTTTATTTATTCAATATTAAGCTAAAATCTAATAATACGTTTAAGTAGACATAATATTAAAACATTACTTTTATCTAATTTGGTGGTATATTAGTCAATATGTAGTATATTATCAAAATACTTTTATCATGAATTGACACTTCGAAGTGACATTTAATATGTGATCAGGAACTGTCAGAAACGCATTCTCTCAACGGCCGAACTTTAGTTTAAAATATATTAAGCGTATGGTAAATATATTTCTTAGTAGTTTTGATGTAAATCCAACGAATGTCATATTGATCATAAAGGCGTAAGTTCCCGCAGGCCTTATTGCCTTGAAAAAAAAACAGGGTTCAGTTCAATTCTTAGTAAATGTTTTTGTGCAGACTTGGTACAATTCTGCCCGAAAAAAAAACCATGGTTACTTTTCATTTATGGTTGACAGTTGATAAACAAAAGAATACTACATTTATATATCAAACATCAAAATACACCAAAACTAGCTGTTGCTCGCTGCTCCGCTCACGTGCACTATCTTCTACTCGAAAACCTTCCCGGGCGTGCGCCATAATTTCCTCGCAATCGTATTGTTTCCCGACTTGCTAGACAAACAATGTGATAACTCGGCTAGTATACTTGATATTGTTTATAGTCCCAGGAATAATGTAACTTTCTATCAGTAAATTTTCTTTTAGAATTGGATTATTAGTTTCGGAGATTACCTCCTACATACACACAAACAAACCAATTTTACTTTTTTGTAATATTAGTACAGGTCTATAAGTATAGATAAAACAATAAAATAAAAACAAATCTGTAGGTGGTTTGTCGGTTAGACTATTGGCAAAAAATTTTGTTTACTCTGTGTTTGTTGTTTTGAGCTGCAGTTGAAAAAAAAGTTCTGTATTATTATTGTTTTAAACACATCTATACTATTAAAAAATTGTTAAATGTCAAATTTTCAAAAATCAAAAATATTTAAAAATAAACTACTCGGATCGACTAATTTAGGGCCTCTAAAACCAAATCCGTCGATGTTTGTTTGTTCGTTCATTCAGGCTTCACGAAAAAACCAGCCGGTAGATTTTGGTTAAACTGTTACAGTCTTAAATGTACTATTCCGACTGAAATACTGCGGTATGCTTCATTGAAATCGGTTCAATAGAATAGAAGATACATCTTGATCCCTGTTTTAGTAGCCGCCGTTAAGGCACGAGAGATCAAATAAAAGTAGTATTAAGGCTTTTTTATATAAATTTATGATTGTGTCGGGATTTCTCATGTAGCGGAAAACCGACATTCAGGCGGGCGCAGCCGCGGGCAAAAGCTAGTTTCATATATATAATTCTTACAATAATGCGAACAAGTTTAAGATATAAATCCGTGTGAAAAACGCGACAAAGGGGTGGCGTGTTATCTTTCGGTTGCGGATTAACTCCTTTCAACACGCTGCCGGCTACTGCCGCTTAACGATTACCCGAGAAACATAAAAATACGTGGAAGGTTGACTTATAGCATAATTTTGTTTACCATAAGCCTTTCGGCATGCAGTTGCGATTAGATAATAATTCGTCGTGTATTGTAATTTGACGACTGATAGGCACAGTAGGCAGTGACTCTGCGTTCTAAATTAGGCATTAATGGGCAAATCGGTAGGGGTCGACTCAGGCGAACGAGTCTCAAATAAATCGATGTCATGTTGAAGAAAGGCCAGGTTACGAGTACCCACAACCGACGATCTTGTATGAAACCGTTGATGAATGTAGAAGAATCGTAGCAAGTGGAAAGAAGTGGTCTCTCTCTGCCTTCCCTGGCGGCAAAAAGTCATGACTGTATGTATGTATGTAGGCATTAATGTTATTGGCGAATACATTATTCATTTTCGATTCGCCGATGACATAGTTCATCTTCTTAATCGAACACCCCTGGCAGATTGGTCGTGATCATGAATCGTCAGAATCCAGAAACTTTTCCATTTCTCTCTATTCGACATTGCGTATGCAGTCACTGTGAGAACATTTCGTAGACGATTTAATGAGGTCTGTCCATCTTATGGGTGATCGGCCGCGAGAACGTTGACCTTTTCCTCTTCCTTCTACTATGCCCAATCATGTCAAGGATTCGCACTTGCACAATTGACGAGTCTTTGTTTGATGCGAAGCTCCTTCAGGATGGAAACGATAGTGTGGTGAGTAGTTCCTTTAATTCTCAGCAAGCGTCTCCGGCACCACATCTCATATGATATCGGTGAATAGTACTCGGCAGACCTGAGCATAATTTGTTATTTTGTTTTCTCTAAAACTCAATGCGGGTTCTATTTTTCAATATACATATCGACGGAAGAAAGCGGAATTGTCGTAACTTGTAAAACCCAACTTTACACCAGAGCCAAAAAACTATTTCAAAAGTTCATAACTCATACATTTATAGAGGTAGAAAGTTGAAAATTGGTATATGTTTATATTAATCTAAAGCCTATCTGATGCATTTGTCTAAATTGTCCTAAAGTTTGTGTACCATTGATTTTTCACAAGAATATGGTAAAAAGTGATTTAGCCCACAATGCAAGTTACGACCTTTCCGCATTCTCCCGCCGATATCACAATATATTTACGTTTATTATTGTATATTGTGATGAAAATATAATTGAAAAACTAGTATGTTGAACCACATCAGTTTTGAGAAAACAAATAAAAAAGTCCCTTCCCATCGATCTCGGTAAGCCAATATAGTCTATTTTACTTTTAGGTAGGTAAAGTTAGGTAAAGTTAAAAGTGAAACTTATGTATACAGAAAAGAGTTTGCTGAAAATGTAAGGCAACCTTTGCTTGAGTTCGATAAACGGTAAAGTTTTTATTTGCTTACATTTCGTATTTCGTATTTTTTTTTATTAGTATTTAATGTATTCTTTTATTAGTATGAAGACTACAAATATAAATAATTAGCTTTTGCCCGCAACGTCGTCCGCGTGAATGTCGGTTTTCCGCTATAGGGGAAATCCCGACACAATTATAGGTTTATATAAAAAGCCTAAGAACCACTTTTACTTGACCTCTCGTACCTTAACGGCGGCTACAAAAACAGGGATCAAGCAGTATTTTCAATTCTACTGGACCGATTTTGATGAAACATTCCGCAGTATTTAAGTCGGAATAGTAACATTTTCAAACGTAATGGTTTAACCAAAACCTACTCACCGGTTTTTGTTTGAAGCCTGAACAAACAAACATCGACGGATTTGGTTTCAGAAGCCCTTAATTGGTCCACCTGAATAGTTTGTTTTTAAATATCTTTGATTTTTAAAATTTGACATTTAACAATTTTATAACAGTATAGATACTGCATGTAGTTATTCTTTTATTTTATTCATACATACATACACTCACGCCCTTTTCCCTGGCTCTCCGGCGGGGAATCGAACCGCGGTCTCTCGCGTTACAGACGGGTGTACTGACCACTATAGTACCGAAGAATTGGGGTAGGCAGAGCCCACTTCTTTTCACTTGCTACGAGCAAGATGGCTATCCGTAGCCCCCGCGGGTGTCGGGTGGCGAACCACGACGCCGCCATTTTAAGGTTCAATAGCGTTAAAATGCCTCATTGCGTTCCCACGAAAAGGAAGGAAAGGAAAGAGGTTGAGGTAGGAAAGGTGTTTAATACACCTTTCCTACCGCAAGGAGTATGGAATTTGGGAAAAGGATTATACTCGTAGGATATAGGATACTACTATCTCGGAAGGAGTAGGGCGAGACAGTAGTAGCTCGGGGGGCCGGGGCCGCTTACCCGTATACTTAAGTCTATTTGTCGGAGAGGCTAAAAGACTAAGTACTTCCTGACCGATTCATATTAATGATAACGACAAATATTTGTATAATATTGATGATTGATTGCCAGAGTCGTATAGTGACGGTGTTTTCTGAGCCAATGAGTCTTGGACACTTGATCTGGTAGGGGGAAACTTTGTGTGATTAGCACAAACGTTTGTATACGAGGATATATTTATCTGTGTATGTATATCATTGTACATACATACAAATATTCACGCCGGTATCTCATAAGGGTAAGCATAGACCATAGTTAGACACATACTACGATCCTGACACACCTCTCTCGCCTCATCCACATACATACATCTTTTCATACACTTTCGTCGATTAAGGGTGCTACGAATCTGACCTTTATGAATAAGTATATCATTGCCAAGTACCCAGAATCCTAGTTTGAGGCAAAGAAGAACCAGCTAAGAGATGTACCAGGATAATAGGCAGCAGCGTTATACTATTATTTCAATCAAAATCTACTGCGATCCTCAAAACGCCTGTCAAGCGTGAAGATTACGGCAAATCCCTCCTAATTAAGTGGGGGGCCCACGTCCAGCTGTTCACTTACAAGGGCTGGTGATGATGATGATATTTTTAATGCTTAAGTTTTTCTGTTCCCTGCGGCTTCGCTTGCGTGCTTAGTTTTTTAGTCTTTGATTTTTAAAAATTTGAGACAATTTTATAATAGTATCTATCTATCTATTACTATTATGAAATTGTTAAATGTCAAATTTTCAAAAATCAAAGACATTTAATAACAAACTACTCAGATCGACTAATTAAGAGCTTCTAAAACCGAATCCATTGATATTTGTTTGCTTATTTGTTCGGGCTTCGCGCAAAAATCAGCTGGTAGATTTTAGTTAAACCATTACAGTCTTAAAGGTATTATACACATACATACATACCCTCATGCCGATATCCTATAAGGGTAGGCAGAGACCATAGTACATACTACATACATTCATACAGTCACGCCTCTTTTCCATTGAGGTAGGTAGAGTCCACTTCCTTCCACCTGCTACGATCGTTTGATATAGCAAAATGGCTATCCGCAGCCCACATTACGCCTCCGCGGGCAATGAGACGTGTCAAGTGGCGAACCACGACGCCGCCATTTTATAAGGTTCAAAAGTATTAGTTCCTCATTGCATTCCCACGGCGTAATGGAGAGGAAAGGAAATAGGATGAGGTGGGATAGGTGTATTGAGAAAGGTATATGGAATTTAGGTGAAGGACTATAGGATACTACTATCTCGAAAGGAGTAGGAAGGGACAGCAGTAGCTCGGGAGGCCGCGGTCGCTTACCCGTATACTTAAGTCTATTTGCCGGACAAGCTAAAAGACTAAGTACTCCCTGATTTAATGCCTGAGGCATTTTCTACTAGTCGACTTTTAGTTGGTGCTGACATAATATAAATACAGACAGACAAATCAGCTTGGAGGTGTTTTTGCGTTTGTAATAGTGTACGGTCAGCAGATAAATAAATAAATAATTACATTTTATATTTTTTTATTTATAGGTAGTTATAGATATTAAATGTAATTTAATATGTATAACTAACTTCTAACGCCACTTATAAGCGACTGATGCGAGAGTGTGAGGTAGCTAGCGCAAACTGGTTTATTCCGGTTTTAGTCACTGTGTGTACAAACACTACTACAAACGCAAAATCATTTCCAAGCTGATTTATCTGTAGATGAAGTATCTAATGTAAAATAAAAGATATTATGCTCTGGGAAATATTTAGAACCAGCGACGCTAGCAGAACTCAACAAGTACTGGTGCTTATAACGATGTAGAGCAAGTTTACTCGTATTTACACGGATTCATTTAACTTTCATAGGTAACTAGCCGTTCGCCCGACTGGATTTCCCATTCATAGGGGATGAATTTTTAAATATTTTTCTTAGTGCTAATTTAAGTTTTATAAGGAACTTCTGTAAACAATTTCATGCTTTTATAGTCACCAATTTGTCAGTTAGTGTTGAAAGTTTTATTAAGTATAAAATGGTTTGGTCATTTAGAAAGAATGAGTGAGATTCGATTGACGAAAG
>WUAW01001063.1:6124-18466 GCA_017165845.1 Thaumetopoea pityocampa | reverse complement strand
TCAGGACTATAAGGCGGATGTTCCAGTTCCGTGAACCCGCATTGACGAACTCCATCCTTCGAAACACCGGCAGTGTGAAATGGGGCGGGTTGTCGTGAAGCAATAGGACGCCTTTAGACAGCTTGCCTCTGCGCTTTTCCTTTATTATGTCTTGCAATTTATATATTAATGAAGCATAGTATTGTCCATTTACGACTGTATTGCGTTCTTTAAAATCTACCGTCAAAACACCTTGGAAATCCCAAAAGATTGTGCACATGAGTTTTTTTGATGAATTGTTGCACCTTTGCCTTTCTGGGTGGCTTTTCACCCTTATACCGCCATTCCATTGACTCGCGCTTGCTTTCTGAATCATAATACAAGACCATAGCTTCATCACCAGTTACTAGTCGCTCGATCACATCTCCACGAAGTCCAAAAAATCGGAAGCACAGCGCAGTCTCTCCTGTCTCAGAACAGCTGAAAGAAGTTTCGGAACCCATCTGGTACTGACTTTTTTCATATGAAGATGTTCACAGATTGGACGACGAACAGTACTTTTAGAGAGCTCAAGTCTAGTTGCAGTTTCTCTTATCTTCAAACGGTGGTCACTTAAAACCTCCTCTTCGATTAGTGCAGAGTTTCCCAGACTCCTTTTTCTCATAGACCACTTTCAAAATTTAGCTGGTTCCGGTGGACCCCCTGCAGCTACATTTCTACCACATCCCCAAAACTCGACAAACATGTGAAGATTAGATCTATGGAAATTTGCGTACGCCAACGTATACCTCCGTCGAGTCCCCGAGTCACCTGGACCACCTTGGAAACCAAGGAATTTGAGCAATAGTTACGGGAGTGAGCACTTCCACGGGTCGACCCTCATGGTAATTATTTACTTATATATAACTAGCTTTTGCCGGCGGCTCCACCCGTATGAATGCCGATTTTCCGCTAATTGGTAAATCTTGACACAATCATAGATTTATACAAAAAGCCTCGAACCACTTTTACATGAGGTCATGTAAAAATGATTCGTACCTTAACGGCGGCTACTAAAACAGGGAGCAAGCAGTATCTTCAATTCAACTGGATCGATTTTGATGAAACGTACCGCATTATTTAAGTCGGAATAATACCTTTAAGAGTGTAATAGTTTAAATGGAATCTACCCGCTGGTTTTTGCGTGAAGCCTAAGCAAACAAACATACAAACATCGATGGATTTGGTTTCAGAAGCACTTAATTAGTCGATCTGAGTAATTTGTTTTTAAATATCTTTGATTTTTGAAAATTTGACATTTAACAATTTTATAATAGTATAGATTATTTTTCGTTATACATTTCACATGTTTCTTACTGTAACTTTATATCTATAACTGTATTCATGGCGTTCCATACAAGGATGGATGCACCATAGAAACCTCTTCCCAATTACATATGCAACTATCCCGAACTGTAGTCCCTTCAGGCGTTTTCCCTGAAAAATTGTTATTTTTTTACTGAAATCGAACTATTTTTACTATCTATATAGGGATAACGCCTATGTGCCGGAAGCTACCTCTAAGTATTCAGTGTCATTGGAAAGAAAATCTCAGGGTCTATATAGTGGGAATAAAATGAACGAACTTCCTACCTATCTTTAAACAGGATAACCATAGTCTATCACATATCTATTTATTTCTATCTACCCCCTAAACGATTTACATTTTCTTTTGTCCCTTTCTAATTTTCTATTCTATGTCTAACACAAGATTTCTGAACTACCTCAAATTTACACTATATGTCCCTATTTTCTATTTACTATTTAACTAAAATAAATTATCATTACAATGTTTTCTATCTGTTAAATTATCTAAAATAATAACAAATAAACGATAAGAACGAGCATTAAATGGTGTCATCGTAGCATGATAACTCGCTACTAATGTTAAAGTTCTAACATCAAACAAGTTCAAACATCTTAAAATGAGTTACCAAGCTGCGGCGTTTCATACTAATGTCCCTGCCTATACCTTCTAAGTATTAGCGTTCACTTAACTATCATAAATCGAATGAACATTACAAAAATTACAAACTATTTCCTACGGAATCGTTTCTGTTTTCCTGTCATTATGGTAGTCTTGCACGTATTATGGTAGTGTATACTATACCTACTATGCCGGGGTTCTAATTAAAACATATGCTTTGCAGTCTGTCGCGAACAGGAGCTAAATTCAAAATTAAAAAATAAAATATTTTTCGCATACATAATACCTTTTACGGGAATTTTACGGGATTTTTATGTAACATCCAAATAAAGGGTGGAATTAAAAATGGCGGCTAATAGCGCCGAGGCTAACAAGAGAATGACGTTTTTATGCGGTCAATAACCGCGGCTGTGAGTATAACGGTGATAATGAGCGAGCGAGAGGTAAATAAAGGCGACACCATTTATGATCCCATTCATTATCTGCATTTTCAGGAGTTTCCCGCTATATCTTCGAAATCCAAGGTCCAATGCCCATAAAAAAATGAGACCCCCTTGAGAATCCTCTTTCCAGCAAAAAAAGAATGCTTAACATCGGTTTATAAATGACGAAATTATGAGGTAACAAACAAATACAACCGAATTGAGAACCTCCTCCTTTTTTGAAGTCGGTTAAAAAACAGAAGCGTAAATATGATCGAGATCAATTGGCTAAAGTACATAAAAATTCTAAAAAATTATGGCATCCGATCAATAACATCACTCAACGTAGACCAATGAAAGTAGTAAATGAAAAATTCTTAGAACCGAAGGCTACTCCGCATGAATCAGCAGACGCGGTCAATAACTATTTTTCTAATATAGTTGACATTCTTGCCAATGTTATTATCGCTAAAAACAACGGCGAACATAAATTAAGCTATGATTTTTTTTAATCTACCAGTCTCATCTTTTGTACTATTAAGCACTGACCATTTTGAAGTCTATAGCGTACTTATGAACCTAAAGTCTGATAGTGCCTCGCGATGGGATAGAATACCAGTTAGTTCCTTAAGATTGTTCATGAACTTGTTCCTCTCTTGTCTCATTTGTTTAATCTTTATCTTGAGCAAGCAATATTCCCGACTGCTTTAAAACTAGCTCTAATAACACCTGTTCATAAGAGTGGAGACAGAGCTGACCCGTCAAAATTTTTAGAAAGACTAATTAACATGCGACTTATAAATTATTTAAACAAATTTAACCCCCTATCGTCATCACAATATGGTTTTAGACAAGGAATGTCTACTGAAGATGCAATTTTGGTACTTATCTGTACTATTACTAGTAAAGTGGACGGTTGAGACAAGTTTTACACTGTCTTCCTTGACCTTAAAAAAGCATTTGATACCATCTATGTTTCCATCCTTTTGGATAGATTAAAAAAATATGGTATTATGGGACCACCACTTAAATTGTTCGGGGATTATTTGTCTGATCGTTAAGCAGAAGGACAAGTTGAAGAAAGTATAAGTCATGAGGAATCCATCACTAAGCTCGTGTCACATACTCTTTTATTTTTCATCAGATACTTCACCTACCTTATGTCAGCACCATGTAAAAGTCCACTGGCAAACAAAGCATTAAGTCCGCCCATATATCGGCCGATTGCTTTTCTGTGCCAATGAGTCCCTGATGTTCCAATCCTGGTGGGTACAAACTTTATGTGATGAGCACAAGTGTTTGTATCCGAGTCATGGACGTATTTATCTATTTATATATTGTATTTATCTATATAAGTATCTATATCTTTCTCTAGTACCCAAGATACAGAGAATCCTAATTTCGGAATAGATTATGTAATGAATAGGTGTGTGAAAGTGGCCATTAGTGTATGAACTCTAAACAAATAAATAAAAACTTGTAACATCTAAAACTAATGTATGTACATAGATTTTGCCTAAATTCATAAACTAAATGGAAGCAGCTGCAAAACTGCCCATTAAATGCCAAACCCAAAAAGTTTGGCAATACCTAAATAAATGTCGCAATTTAATATGGTCCCTAATGAAGGTGCGGGCCCCTTCTGCGTTATTACCGTTCACCCGGTCCGTCTGTATCGGCCCCAACTACACGTAATTTTAATCCAGACTTTATTGGATCATTTATAAAGATGGCCGGCCCGTTGAAATAGCAAACAACTGTGTAGTAACGTTTAGTTTTGTAATTTATAAATGTCTGATATTGGAAGATATGAAATGTTTAAACTATGATTACAATTTAGTATATTTATTTATTTCGTTTTGAGAAAAGCCAACACCTAAAAATAATCAAAATAGAATAATCTAGAAAACATTAATAACTGTAAGTTTTATAACCTATAATTATTGGTTTAAGAATATAGTCATTTAAAATTAAAGTTCATGAACTTCTTCAGTGTGAAATGGCAGAGTTATCTCAATAAATTCAGCGTTTATAACATTTTACTTTCATTGCGTTAGTTTATATTGTATCCTATATTTATATGTATTTATATGCAAAATCTATCCAACAATGTATTATTTAAGTTTTAGATAAGCCTGTGTTTTATATTCTTTTAATTTACATCTTATATATACTTCGCTTATCTTTTGTCAGCATCTTTTAAAAGTCGACTGGTAAAAATGCCTTAGGCATTAAGTCTGCCCACATTCCATTAGAATATAAAATGTGAATCTATCCTATTACTATTATAAAATTGTTAAATGTCAAACTTCAAAAACAACTCAGATCGACTAAATAAGGGCTTCTGAAACCAAATCCGTCGATGTTTGTTTGCTTGTTTGTTTGTTCGGGCTTCTCGCAAAAACCGGCGAGTAGATTTTGGTTAAACTATTACAGTTTAATATAATAAGCCTATAACTTTACTATCTATATCTTCTTCTATATTTTATTTTTTATATTCCTGAGACTTTCACACACATTAATCTAGTTCCAAACTAGGTCCCCCTGTATCTTGTACTAGACAACGATATACATACTTCTATAGGAAAAATACTATTACGTATATATATATATGAATAGACACGTCCATGACTCGGATACAAATAATTGTGCTCATCACAGAAAATCTGTCCCTACCGGGATTTGAACCCGGGACTTATTGGAACAGAAAACTCAGTTACAGCCATTGTGCCAATCAGTCGTCGATCTTATTTATTGCCCAGTTAAGGACAATAAGTTGGGCTACCTATTCTCATGTCAACTTCACTATTGTAAATGCAGTATGCATATATTTATTAGTTTGTACTTCTTTCTTCCCTTCTTTTTGTCCCGGTAAAGTATAAAGCTCTTGTGGGACGGCATAAATGCACATAGCAGAATGAATGATCAATGATAATGTTGATGAAGACGTTAATGATCACGGCAGAATATCACCAGCTACGGGTCGAAGTGTGGCAGAAGTGGCAGTATCGGAAAAGAGAGGATCTTCATGCCATGTGGGTATCTCTAGCGAGCCCAGTCACTGCCCCAACGTTGATGTCAGAACGTTGTATATACGCAAGTCGCTATAAAATTTCCTCACCGTGATTCAGCTTTCAAATATAATGTGTCGACATTCGAGAACTGCGCCATCTGTTGAGTATATATAGTACTATGTAGTAAAATAAGTCGCCACATGATTATTAGTCCATATGGACGGTGCCATGGAAAAACCTAATATCTCATATTCCCTTCCCCAAAATTTAAGGTGCTTTAAATCTTATTGAGATTAGTATCGGTGTATAAAAAAGGTTTTAACACTGTGACGATTAATATTAATATTAATTTATGGGCTCAGTTGGGTTGATGTTATTTTGTTTTCGGACGTTCTGATTTCAAATATTTTCATGCCTTAATGGGCAGGTGTTGCTCAATTTTTCTTTTTTTTAGAACACTTTTTGTATAACACGTTTCACACTAATAAATATTCCATTTCATTTCGTAGTCTGTTTTATGCCTCGTAATAGAAATATATTTTGTATTGTTTCATAAACAAAAAAACTGAATATTCGCTGGCCATTTTGGAATATTTCTGTAACCCATTGTGGGTAAGTAAACAATTAGAGTACATAAATTGTATATAATTATAACATTTCATCATAATCAAAACTTTGTAACCGGCCGCCATTGCTCCGGAATTTTTATGAGAGAATTTTTTTATGAAAATATGTGTTGAAGGCAATTTTTTTTTAAATTAAGGTCGGAGAATAATCCCTTTCATTTGCCTTGTATAGACACGTCTAAAATTCGGGATCTTTGCTTAATTTAAAATATGCCTGTCTTAATAAAGGACTGGCTTAATCTGCGGCTACGCTTTCAGTTACTCCGTAATGATGATGACATTAGTCTATACTTATTCTATACTTGTACTTGGATTTATATCAGTCTCCTTGCCCTGTCATCATCATCCCGTGGAGTACTACTGCTGGACAGAGGCCTCCTCCTCAAAAAGGAGGGATTTGCCATAATCTCCATGCCATAATTCTTGTGTAGTATATTGTATATTATATAGTATATTGAGGTAACAGTAGGTTGAAATATTCATACTGTTACGGGTCGGGGTAAATTAAATGCCGCTTGCATGAAAAGTTGATTTATCTAAGAAGAAAGAAGTATCCGAATCGCAGAGTATAATCAGTGNGCAAATATTCGTCGAAATCTTCCGTAAATAACGTATTCCAATCGCAGAGTAAGTTTCAGTAACCGTAGTACTCGCAGGTATTCGTCCAAGTTTTCCTTTCGCCTTTGTTCGCTCCGAATCGCTCCGATCGCTAGCCGTCAACTAACTAACCTGGCTGCGAGGGCATCGCGTCTATATATATTCTGGCCCAGGTTTCGAGAACAATCGGGGACTCGCCGGAAACCGTGGGAAAATACAAGGTAAACATGACGGGTCAGTGGACTTTCGACCTTATGTCGTAGCGATACTGTTCATTATAGGAAATACGTTAGTTTTAGGTATTTCCAGCGGTTACCGCCCACGCACGATAACAGCAAGGACAATGAACCGCGCATCACAATACTATCTAATGTTAACAATTTCATGTAGTGTCATGTATAGTTGAGTAGCTAATATCAGTGCATTAGCTACTGAACAACTGATCGCACCATGTTGCACCTTCCGTTTCCTACTATTACCAAAATTATTATAATATCATGAATATCATGGTTACATGTATACATTATTGACTTAGAATTTATTATTTAATCGTTGTGATATAACTATATCTAATTAACTGATTTTAATTTCATATAATTAAGTATCTATACTTTCAATATCACTATTGAAAACACAAAAAACATACTTCGACCAACAAACAGACAGTCAGAGAGACAAAAATTTTAAAAGTGCCTGTTTGGGGGTTGGTTACGTGAAAATAGCCGTACGATTATAAGCTTAATACGTTCCCTACCAGACCGTTTTTTGAAGACTTTCCGTTCAGGTTTAATTTTAATCATAGATTTGATTTTAATCACTGTAAGACATACCCCAAAAACAAAATAATACAATTGTAAAGCGTGAGCCAAATACGCCCCACGCGGCAGGGAACGCGTTAACAAAGAAAAAAGCCTTTATTTTAAAAATCACAGACAGAGGCTAACTTTGTTTGTTTGTATAGATGTGTACAATAAAATAGACAAAATTATAAGTACTTTTAAATGTACGCATATTTGATATGTATATGAATCTATAATTCATATTTTAAACTAGCTTTTACCCGCGTGAATGTCCGTAAATAGATGTCAGAGACCGTTGAAAACACAATTTTTTTCTCTTCCTTCGGAACAGTTTTTGTTCGAGATAAAAAGTACCCTATATCCTTATCTGTACCCCTGACATTATGTGTACAAAATTTCATGTCGATCAGTTGAGTAGTTAAAGCGTGAAAGCGTAACAAACAAACAAACAAACAAACAAATATTAGTATTTTAAATGTCAGACAATAAAAAGCTTTAAAAAATACCAAGGTTCTTCATAATATTAGAGGTGAATAAGTCATACTTGAAAAAAAAGAAATTTCGTCCGGTCGACCGGACGTGATTCGGGCCATCTGCTACCAAAAATGTCTTCACAAAATCCATCTGATTAATTTGTACTCGATATCAAACTGATCATTTTCACTGTGTACAGACTACACGAAATTTGCCAGTTTATTTATGCAACCATAACTTCTAAATACTTCAATACATTTAGACGTGTGTTTTCTGTTCAGACGTTTTTTTTTTGTTCATTTAATACTAGCTTTAACCCGCAGCTTCGCTCGCGTGGATGTCATTAAATACATGTCAAGAGTCCATTGAAAATACTATTATTTGATAACTTTTGTAAACTATCAAATTCGTCGATGTTTGTTCAAGTTTCACACAAAAACCAGCAGGTAGATTTTAGTCAAACTATTACAGTCTTAAAGGTACTGTGTCTTAAGTGTATGTATGTATAAACTTATAGTTTTATACTCCTTTATTTTCTATCAGATACTTCACATACTTTATGTCATTTCAGCACCATTTAAAGACTGACTGATAGAAAATGCCTTAGGCATAAGCCCGCGCATATGACATTAGTATATTAAGTATAAATAAATAGATAAATCAGTGGGACCCAACTGATGTGTAAATTTCACTGGAGCATTGACGTCAGAAGGCAATCACTTAGAGAAAGTCGAAAAAGAAAGAGTCGGGAAATGCTAGAGAATGTAATATAAATGCAGATTACACCATAGCTTGTAATTGGCCTCGCTCAATATCTCAAAATATAGAAAAAAAACAAGTACTAGGTATTCTATCCGCCATTTTAATTTACTCGGACATTTTAAATAAATAGACCTTGATGGAGTTGTTTAGTCTCTGAATATTAATTAGAGGAATACCCAGTGGAGGACCCGTACAGTGTTCTGACGCGAAACGAGAGGCTATTACTCTCATCCCTACCGCTCCCCGGGTAATAAGCATAGCCTTTGTTTTTAATACGACAGTTAATGAGATTGTCTGTGTGGATGATAAAAATAAACGCATGACAAATGCGAGAAAAAAAAAATAGTTTAAATAAACTTCCCTCTGAAATAGTAGCTTTGATTTTTTTTTATTATTATTATGAAAGGCAGAAAACTGATATTATAAAAGGCAAAGTGAATCGCGTTTACTTCTAAACATTATTTTGTTTGACGGAATTTGAGAAGCAAAGAGCTTAGCTCTTCTCGAGCGGGTTTGATATCTTTGACAGTAAGAGGCCCGCTTGCCGTTCAAATAAATGGAAAACTATTTATTGCCTTAGAAATACGTGTTAAGGAAACCCTTGGCTTGGCCTCATATTATCTAATATTCTCATAAATACTAGTAAATACTACTGCAGTGTTCACCTAACAAAATAATGTCATATAATAGTATAATAATAAATTACTAAATTATTGTCACACACACACACACACACACACGCGCGCACAGAGGTATGGCTGTGTTTGTGTGCGCGCGCGTCTGCGTGCGCGTGAACATGCGCGTACCGCGAATACGTGCGTGCGTGTGCGTGTGTACAAGCGTGTGTCACGATTTGTACTCACATCAGCGTTAATTATCGTTACATACACACACATACACAGGTATGGTGTGTTTGTGTGCGCGCGCGTGTGCGTGGGCGTGCGCGTATCCGCACGTACGTGCGTATGTGCGTGCGTGCGTGCGTTCGTGTGTGCGTGCGTGCGTGCGTTCGTGCGTGCGCGTGTGTCTGTACGTGTGTGACTCGATTTGTAGTCGCATCAGCGTTAATTGCAATACCAAAATCATATCTACGTAACAAGTACAACTAGATACATAATTATAGCCTCGTATAGACCTGAAAAAATACAAAAGAGTCATTTTATTAGTTATAAAGTAGTCTAATTGTTTTTTTTTTCTTGAAAATATCATAAAACGATATACTAACGATATGCGCACATAAGTACAAAAAATATTTTTTAATAATTGTAAATTATGACAAAATTGTATATTATCAAAAAATATGTAAACTTTATGGACACCAGCTATGTATTTACTATGTAATAAAGAAGTAAATAAATAAAATAAATACTTACATTTTATTAAAGTCATTCTTCTTTCACAGAATCCAAGCCGGAACTAGTGTACTGGTTTTCGGAACAAACTCTTCAGCCCGGACCCAGCGTGTCCCTAAAATGTGTCGCCATGGGACACCCCCCACCACAATTCACGTGGCTTTTGGATGGCTTTCCTATACCCACGAACTCAAGGTGATATCCAATATCAATATACTATTATATAAACTAGCTTTTGCCCGCGGCTCCGCCCGCGTGAATCTCGGTTTTTCGCAACATCCCGACACAATCATAGATTTATATAAAAGTCTATGAAACACTTTTACTTGACCTCTCGTATCTTAGCGGCGGCTACTAAAACAGGGATCAAGCTGTGTCTTCAATTCTACTGGACCGATTTTGATGAAACGTGCCCTATTATTTAAGTCGGAATAGTACCTTTAAGACTGTGACAGTTTAACTAAAATCTACCCGCTGGTTTTTGCGTGAAGCCCGAACAAACAAACAAACAAACAAACATCGAAGGATTTGGTTTCAGAAGCCCTTAATTAGTCGATCTGTATACATTGTTTTTAAATATTTTTGATTTTTGAAAAATTGACATTTAACAATTTTATAATAGTATAGATAAATAATATAATTCCATGCGTCATTCCATCTCTTCGCATAGATACTGTGAGCTAATCAGCTAAGGGATATCCCAGGATGATGAGCAACAGCATTATTATTCTGTTGTTCAATAAAAATCTACTGGCATCTCCAAGACGGCTGCCAAGCGTGGAGATTATGACAAATCCCTCCCTTTTAAGGAGGAGGCTCATGTCCAGTGGACATGAGCCTCCTCTTTAAAAGGGAGTGGACTTCCACGGATGATAGTATTCGAAATACCAAAATAATAAATTTAAACCTGTGTGTATTGTACCGTCATTCTAGATTACTAAATTATACTGTAATAATTGAAATAATTAAAGAAATAATTTTAATAAAGATAAAAATTCGTTTATGTATTTTTAATTTGTTGTTCTGAATAGAATTTAGTCATCATCATTTCAGCCCGTAGCTGTCCACTGCTGAAGATAAGCCTCTCCAATCGAATTCCAGCGCGACCGGTCCATAGCCACCTGCATCCAGCGAAACTCAGCGATCCTCACCAGGTCGTCAGTCCATCTCATAAATGGCCGTCCAACACTGCGCTTGCTAGTACGTGGTCTCCATTCAAGGACCTCTTTGCCCCATCGGACATCCAATCTTCGCGCTATGTGGCCTGCCCATTGCCACTTCAGCTTGCTTATCCTACGGACTATGTCAGCGACTTTAGTTCTTCTACGGATCTCCTCATTTCTGACTCGATCTCGTAGAGAAATACCGACCATAGCCCTCTCCATAGCTCACTGAATTTAGTAATAACTTATCACTGTTTAACAGATTTGTAGTTGGACAGCACGTGACGCTTCAAGACGACGTCGTCAGCCATTTGAACATCAGTCGAGTGACAGAACAAGATGGCGGCGAATATGCGTGTGTGGCTTCAAATACCGCCGGCAAAGCGATACACGCAGCCCGAGTGAATGTATACGGGCTTCCTTATATACGAGAGATGCCTAAGGTCACCGCGGTCGCCGGGAGCGATCTGAATGTCAAGTGCCCGGTAGCCGGTTACCCTATCGAGTCAATCACATGGGAAAGGGGTAAGCTTCCGTTATTGAGTACTTATGCACTTAATATCTAGTTGCTCGTGCTTAATATCTAGTTGCTCGTACTTAATATCTAGTTACTCGTGCTTAATATCTAGTTACTTGTACTTAATATCTAGTTGCTCGTGCTATTCAGTGTACTGTTTGCAACAGATTGAAAACACAATAAATTTTACAGTATATTGTATTTCACTCTTCGTTATTAACACTTTTGAGAGAATAAATTTCTTCAGCGCGAAATGGCAAAAACATCTCATTTTACTTTTATTATTATATTAGTCTATTTTGTATACTATATTTATGTATTTGTATAGACAATATATCTATTATTGTATTGTATTGACGACTGATTGGTGCAGTGGGCAGTGACCCTGCTTTCTGTGCCAATGAGTCCCGGGTTCGAATCCTAGTAGGGTCAAACATTTGTGTGATGAGCACAAATGCTTGTTCCGAGTCATGGATGTATTTATCTCTTTATGTATTGTATTTATCTATATAAGTATGTATATCGTTGTCTAGTACCCAAGATACAGGGAATCCTAGTTTGGGACTAGATCAATGTGTGTGAAAGTGTCCAAAATATTATTATTATTATATAAGCTTAAAATAAGCATGTGTTTCATTCAGTCCTTTATTTTACATCAGATACTTCACCT
>WUAW01001061.1:23564-34443 GCA_017165845.1 Thaumetopoea pityocampa | reverse complement strand
TGTGTCGCGGGGACTTTACAAACATTCCAATAACGGGAACACAGAACACCCAGACTCGGAACAACAATTTGCGGTTTACACAAAGTAGTTGTCCCGTGTGTCCCCATAACACTCGACAGCGCAGTGGACGCTTAAACCACTGCACCATCCGTGCAGTCAAATTTGGTGGTCAATTACTGATAAGCGTCCCGGCCCCTGCCGCTGGGTTATTTCAAAATTATGCTCTATCTACATTCTAGACACCAATGTACTCAGCGGAGAAGGAAATCTGCGTAAGAAAACCTCCATGCCTTCATGGGTATCTACCAACTCGCACCAAGTCAAAGCGGTAGACTAAGGCCTAAGCCCCTTCCTTACAAGAAGAGGTTTGCGCCCCTGTTATGGGAACTAATATGGACTGGGGATGATGATATCATCAAAGTGCGGATCCGAGATTGTCGTAGATAGTCGTTTGTGTGCGTGCGCCTGTTACTATTCATTATATGGATCCGGCTTTCTATAACTGTGTGCTAGAAGCGTGTGGTACACGAGACGACGGCAATCGCCAGTTTGCAACAAGATCTGATATTTTATCTTATCACTATAAAGTGTACCTTCAGACCACGAATATAAACCCATGTAAGTTCATAATACCGCGCGCATAGACACTTCGTGTGCACTCGGCTAGATTCGGGTCCACTCGGCCGCCATCACTCGCCCGACTCCTACTTGGGCTCGGAGAGACAAAGGAGAACCGGTTTGCTTCGATCCGAGTGGCGCACGCTTAAAACTATTTGTATTTACTTAAGATTATACTATTACAGTTATGTAACGAGTGTCATTAAAATTAATTTTGTGCGGACTTGTTTTTTTGAATTAATAGTGATAAAGGAAAAGATTATTATACTCATATTTATACGCTCATTCGTTATTCGTTTATTGCTGCGCGGAAGCAACTTGGATGAACTAACATACGTCTATGGAGCGATGCCAGCGTCGCGCGCTGGTTATTTCGCATAACAGCCTCTGGCCGGATACTGACCATTAACAGACAATTGCTAATGTTCAAACACTGGCTAACGTTTATAACTACAGTGGAGGCCAACTATTACGTTCATTTTAAAATATTCTGCACTTTTAACAGTGTTTTGGATTTGACACTGAAATATTTTTATTAAAAAAATTTAAATAAAAAAAAAATCTAAGAAATCTGTACGAATAAATGAACCAGGAGACATTTTTGCTTTTGAAATAGTGTTTGCACACACAGTTACTAAAATCAGAATGAACCAGTTTGCGCTAGCTACCACGTGGCTCGCACTCTCGCATAGGTTACTTATAAGCAACGTTAGAAGTTACTTATACATCTTAAATTGCGTTTAATATGTATAGTATTAAGTATCTATCTATAAAAAAACTGCTGACTATACACTACTACAAATGCAAAAACGTTACCAAGCTTATTTGGCTGTATAGGCCATATTATGTATATCGGTCTTTGAAAGGTTATGCCTTATGCATAACCAAAATTTTGCTCGTAAATGAGTTATGAATGCCATCCTACTTAAAATTGTCCGCTTTTCTAATGCGCTTACTCCCATGGCTCTACACTGACCTTTTTATCACGTATACCCAATCAAAAACTCGCTCATTTGATTAATCTAATCAAGATCAATTGTTAGATCAATTGATCTTGATATACGGCGGCATAAAACCACATAAAACAACGTCGAATCAAATACATAAATGCTTTGCCAATTAATACTTTTATTTTTTTTAATTCTAGAGCTATTTCCATTTTCACGATATGACAATAAATAAAAAAGTAACGTCCATTTTTCTGCAGTTTCAAATTTTAAATTGCTCTCCTGGACAATTTGGTTTTTGTCGCTTATACCCGTCGATATGTTTAAACAAGGTTTGATTATCTTTCCTTGAAAACTTGAGTGGAAGTGAACCATGAGTCTCAGTAACCGTTGGGTTTATTAAAGCAAGAAAGATGTGGGTGCGTCATTGCTAGGTGGGTACATTGATGGTGTACTGGTTATAGAGATGACTCACAATCGATAGGTTGCAGGTTCGATCCTGGTCCCGTACGACTGGTTTATTTCTAATTCATGTACGGTCTACGTTGTAGACACCAATTTACTCAACGGAGAGGGAAATCTTTGTGAGGGAACCTGCATGCCCGCATGGGTGTGTGAAGTCTATCAATCCGCACTAGGCCAGCGTAGTTGTCTAGGGGAGGTCCGTGCCCCTGTGGTGGGGATAAATATGGACTCGGGATGGATAGATGCAAAGCGTTTAGCGATGTCACTTCTAAATCAATTACCACAGACTCATAATCTGTAAAAAATATGCAGCAAATATCGACATGTGACTCTGCTTTTCAGCGACAATATTCAATAGTTATTCATTTATTTACGGTATTCAAATATTTATTTTTATTTCTCGTTTTATTTCCCTCCTTTTTCCTACCTTCCTACTCAATCTATTTCACCTGATCTTCAATATCTACAATGGTAAGTACATTAACTTCTATATCTTGACTTTGAAGATTCTAGATCTTTGAAGATATCCTGCTAGTGCTTTTAAGTGCCAAAAAGATAGCCATATAAAGACATCTACCGACATACTCTGTCGTGCAAATAAATATGTCCACATAAAATATGGGCAAATTGGATCAATCGCTTGGAGTTTTTTTAAGGTACCTGTCAAAACTGCAAATTTGTATAACCAAAAGCAACGTATATAATAGGACTAAGTAATGCCATTCATTCATCCCAGCATTCTAATTTTCTTGATACGCATTTAATCACTATAATATATTAAAGAATAAATTCCTGTAAGTCTTATATAGAGTTTCTAAAAAAAAGATTTTTCAAGATTTAAAAGAAAACTTACAGAAGTAAATTTATTAAATCCTGAGAAAATCCTCTGGAAATAATAAGGATATTATTTTACTAATGAATATATTTATAGAATGCTCAAATCTAATAATATTTAACCATATGTCTAGACCCGTAGTTATTCACAAGAGTAAGAAACAAAATAATCTATCAGGTTAATGGTGGCAGGAGATAGCACTAAAACGATTTACGCGTGTAATTCTATTGCCAGAGTTCTATTATATAAAGAAAGTGAATTAAACACATTCAATTTACGATAATTTTCCAATAATTCAATAATTTTTAAAGGTCAGCGAGTACTTGGTCTTTTATTCTGTCCGACAAACAAAGATAAGTACACGGGTAAGCGACTCCGGCCTCCCGAGCTACTACTGTCTCTTCTTACTCCTTCCAAGATAGTAGTATCCTATATCCTATTGTCCTTTTCCTAAATTAAATATTATGTGCTCAATACACCTTTACTACCTCGTCCTCTTTTCTTTCCTCTCCACAAAGCCATGGGAACGCAATGAGGAACTTTAACACTTGAATTTTACAAAATTGCGTCGTCGTGGTTCGCCACCCGACACGGTTTACTGCCAGCGGGGGCGAAAATTGGACCACAGATAGCCACTTTGCTACATTAAATGATCGTAGCAAGTGGAAAGAAGTAGACTCTGCCTACCCCAATGAGGCAGAGGTGTGACTATATGTAGTATGTACTATGGTCTCCACCTACCCTTATGGGATAACGACGTGAGTGTATGTATGTATGTTTCCAATAATTCTGTGATATACGAATATTTCAGAAAGTATTTGGAGGATCAGGGGCGAAATGACCACCACTTAACTACACTGTGCATGTGGAACGAACTCCACCTAATTCCGTTGTGGACTGTATGCTGCAGGTACGCCTTTGCAAATAATTATAAGAGTTTGGCTGATGGACTCTTAACCTTAGAGTTTCGAGCTGTGTTGGAGCGAAAGATAAGGCCATCTGTTAATCACGTGATGTTTTTTAGCAACTTTTTAACTGGCGATAGGTGGTAAGGTTTTAGTTAAATCTCCGCTCCACTACCCAAAATCTCGTGTATTTTTGGTACTAATTATTTTAAAAAAAACAGAATATTATCTTGAGATACAGGTATAATCTAATTTAATTCTACAAAATTAAGCACTGTGATAAAACTGAGCAAGAGGACATTAAGTTTGTAGGTTGTTTCTGACTGGCATAAAAATAATAAGGGAAAGGTGTAATCATGTAAAAAACATATAATTGTACTAGTACATGAACATATGTATTTAGAGGAAATTATGTTTGTACCACAGATTAGCGAGATATTCTTCAACACTAACAAGTAGAAAAGCATCTTGCAAGTCAGCTGTTGGCACTGTGATTTGTTGAAGATCAACGTCGGTGTTATCAAGCATCTCGGCGTCATCATTTTCATCATCAGGGAATCTCTCTCGATCTAGCGATCAATCGTCGCGTGAGGATGCGTAAAGGACAAACATTGTGCTTCTCTGGACTATTATTACTCAGACCATTAAGTTGCTCGTGACATCAATTTATATGTGCCTTAAAATTCTTCGGTATACAGAACTACAGTCACTATCGCCGGCACGTTCTTCTCACAGTCTGCTGACGATCATTCTTCATGTTAGGGCAATACAGGTCATTTTGATCGTAAATGAGTTATTATGAAAGCCATCCTATTTAAAATTGTCCGCGTTTTCAAAGGCGCTTACTCCCATGGCTCTACATTGACTTTTTTGTCACTTATGCTCAATAAAAAAAAACTTAATCAATTGAATGGTCTAATCAAGATCAATTGATCTGAGCGACATAAAAGTACATAAAACAACGTCGAATTAAATAAATAAATTCTTTGCCAATTAATGCTTTTCTTTTTCCTGATTCTAGAGCTGTTTCCTTTTTTACGATATCACAATTAATAAAAAAAAGTTATGTCTATTTTTCTGCAGTTTCAAGCTTTAAACTGCTCTGCTGAACAATTTGGTTTTTTTCGCTTATACCTTTCAACCGTCGGTATTAATATATACAATACAATACAATCCAATACAATACGTGAGGGCACACGCTACATGCGATTTTTGCAATTCACTGTGCTATTCATTTACAACGGTACTTATTTCGACATGTACTATATTGCACTACGGTGCTACGCCGTAGCTGCGCTATGAATGAGGCTACTACGAAAACGGATCGCGTAGCGATAATTTAAGTTCAATTCAATGTTGAAGATTTTTCTCTTGAATTCATTATATTTATTATTTATTCGAAAAATCTGTGTTTAGTATGAGCCGAGTTTTTTAAATTTCTGACAAAATAATATTATACCTATTCCAGCCATAAGTTCTGTTTTAAATGAAAATGCATTTATTTTTTATGAAGTTAGGTAATCTTAATAACCCGGTGGGGTGGTATATTAAGTACCTCGGTCTCACCCTGGACAGTCGTTGGAGATTTAATGAGCACTTCGAGCATCTAATACCCCGGGTCGAAAGAGTAGTTAGTGCTATGCACAGACTATGGCCCAACCTCGTGGGACCAATAGAAGAGGTTCGCCGCCAGTTTGAGGATCCATACGATCTATAGTTACTTATGGGGTACCAGTTTGGTCTCCAAGACTACACGTTCGGCGATGTAGGGGCAAACTTTACAGTCTGCAGCGAAAAATGGCAATCCGGATCGACTAGACGAGGATACCGAACTATATCTTTTGAGGCGGCGACGATTCTAGCGCACTTGGATATACTGGCAGAAATAGATGCAAGGGTGTATAATCGCATCGAGATGTCTACTAGAGAGGTGAGAGAGAGCCAACTATACTCGAAGCGATACGGCTGGAAGAGCGAGAGCGTGCAAGGGAAGAGTGGCGCTCACGGCTCTTAGAAGAGCGATATGCAGGTAAACTTGTCGTCGGAGCATTCCTTCCGGTACTAGAATCCTGACTAAGTCGAAAGAAGGGGCGAGTTACCTTCAGACTTGCTCAGCTACTCACCGGACACGGGTGCTTCGGTGAGTATCTGAACAAGATAGGACGCGAAGCGACGGCCAATTGCCATCTCTGTGGAGGAAATCAGGATTCTGCTCAACACACATTAGAAATGTGACCTGCTTGGGCGGAGGAACGACGAAACCTGATCCAACAAGTTGGACCGGATCTTTCCCTAATCAGTGTAGTATTAGCAATGCTGTCCAGAGATGAGGCGTAGAGGGCGGTGGTTTCCTTTTCAGAGACCGTTTTGTTTCGGAAGGAGACCGCCGAGCGGGATAGCAAAAGAGCCGATCCTTCTCGTCGGCGTCGGCAGGCTTCCAGCCGGGCCCTCCAGTCCTGATGCCCGAGCTTAATAAGAGGGCTACCCTTAGGATCGCGGATGTCTAATGTGTGGGTCCTTTAGACATCTTTGCTGAAGTTGCGATCCTGAGAAGGACGGTGGCATGAGTGTACAGGAAAATTTCCTTGAGACGAGCTCAAGATTTCCATAACACGCTAGAGGGGCACCGATGACGTTCTATCAAGAGATCACGGAGCCTCTCACGGTGTTGAGGGAGGCCATATTGAGTAAGGTACAGTCCCACATACCCCAGTCTTCTCCCATGGATGACTGGGAATTTTTTAAGATTTTCCCCCGCGTCAAAAAAAAGGTAATCTTAATCAGACTTATATGTACACATTTATATAAGTCTCAGCAAAAAATAAAAATTAATTCTATTCAAAATGGCCACCTTTGGCTTTGATGCAGGTCTTTAATCTCTCTGGCCACGAATCTATGGATTTGCGCACTGTGCCCATAAGAGATTTGGCTACTGCTTGCTACAGAGATTTCGTAAGAGATTCAGTGTTAGCGTGTCGTTTAGAGAAAGCCATGCCCTGTAAAAGTAACCATAATTTGCAGTCTAAGGGGTTCAGATCTGAGTTAGACGAGAGCCAGTCTTCAGCTCTTATAAAAGTCCGGTACGTTGGTTTTGATCCAGGCTTGGCTACTTCGTGCCTTTATGACCAGGTGCAGAATCCTGCTGGAAAATACACGGTACCTTTTTAAAAAGTATCGGGACAGAAGCCGTTTTGATTGATCCACTCTCATTAACTGTAGGAATTGATTTAGGGCATGCCCTGTATATCAACGATAAACACCGAGCGGTCTTGTTTTATTATACGCGACAGAGCCCTAGCGGAGATCTTCATTTCTCGCAATAAGATAAAAAAATTCCTAATTTATTTAAAAACAAAAAGTTTCCTCATGGAGTTACGGCGAATTCTGTCTTTAACAAGATTAACAGCTTTCGTAGTTTTAACAGCACGCAGCCACCCCGATCTTTTATGGTTTTCCATAGAGGAAATGTTATTATATCTGTCCACAGTACGATATACGAACTTACGGCTGATACCAATCTTTTGAAGTGTTTTGAATATAACAGACGGCTCCATACCCACTATGTGCAAGGCAATCCTATTTCCTTTAACACCCCATTTCATGTTATAATTTGATAATAAAGACGAAAAAGAAACACTTGAAATGGCGGGAAATCAAAAGTTTTTAAGATAATGAACGCTTTCAAAATTCAAAATAATTAAAGAGTTGAAAAAAGAAAAAGCATTTATGTAACAGTATTTATGGCCTATTTAATATAGTAGAAATTTTAAACAAAATAAATGATGAATATTACATATTTATTTTCATTTATATGTAATTTGTAGTGAATAAAAAAACAAGCTTGCCTTCATTACAGAAGAGTCAAAAATTTCTATGCAATTGACCAGAGGCTACAAAACCGCTCAAATAAAGGTGACATTTAAGCATATTTCAGTTAACGCTAATACTATAATGTTTTTCGACATAAGCGCTTCAAACTTTTTAGTTGTAGTTATTGGTGCTAATTCTATTGTAACAGAACTTATCTAAATTTAGTCTCTCCTTTTTTTTCTAATGTCAAATCCCAAAACGAGATAGCAAACATTTATAGCGAGTATCAACTCACGTTTCACTCAAATGGTTCAAAAAATGTTGCGTTTTTGCATATCTTTAGTCCGTACGATCCAAGATCGCGTCTAAATCTTTTAATTTTGACGTGTCTAAACGAAACTGACAGCACAAAAATTGTAAATATCTCGTTTTGCCATTTGGCATTAAAAAAAGATAAGGGGGGGGGGACTAAATTTAGTTAAGTTCCATTAAAACAGAATTACCACAGTTATATGAAATATTGGCTTGAGACTATAACTGATATAGATATTAGTTATTGGTTCCGGTAGAGACAAAACTTTGTGATCAGAGCACAAAATATTTGTATCTTAGTCGTGGACATATTTATCTACATACTATGTGTTAGTATTTTTCTATATAAGTATGTATATCATAGTCTAGTACCCAAGATACAAGGAATCCTAGTTTGGGAAGATCAATGTGTATGAGTCTCCTGAATATTATAAAAAAAATTTAACTTGGGCTACAGATAGCCACTTTGCTCGTAGCAAGTGTAAAGAAGTGGTTTCTGCCTACCCCAATTCTTCGGTAGTATAGTAGTCAGTATATCCGCCTGTAACGCGGGAGACCGGGGTTCGATTCCCCACCGGAGAGCCAGGGAAAAGTGCGTGAGTGTATGTATGTATGTAATTTTAACTTTTAAAATCAAAATATCAAATAGATTCACAACTACAAAAAGTTGGGAAAAAGATTTGACTAGTCAAAACTTTAAAGCATTTAATATAAAACAGAAAAAATATCGAGTAGTTTCTTCGTGAAAATGAAAATCATGTTTAATTAAAATGAACAAGTGTTTTTGATTAATTCAAGATTGTTTGATAAAATCAAAAACTAATTTAAGATTACGCCATGGTTACAAGCAAAATATTATTAAGAAATATTATTTAAATTTTAAAATTGTTGGCATTGTATACTCGTACATATACACATACACTAATATATATTTATACACATATGCTCTATATACTGATACAGAATTATAGACGTACTTGCTGATATCTTTATTATTATAATAAATCATTGTACCGTGTGTCACATATTTACTCGTTATTTGTACAATTATTCATCTAATCGTGTAGTATTAATGTGATTGGGTGAATGAAAAGTTACCAAGAAATTCTGTAAAAAACTCCAATACTTGTTTGAACCCAATTTATACAGATTCTAAAAACCCAATAACGTAACACTCACGAGCTGTCATCTTCACATATTCAAATGTCATGTTTTTATAGCGGATCGGTCGATTTGCTCGTTTTTAGTAACCAATATTACACACACACACACACACACATGGTGCAGGAATAATGAGCTCCAGAACCCTTTTTTTTGAGGTCGATGAAAAAATTTAAGGTCTATATCCTAACGGTATATCCCTTGAAAATTGGTTTTTATATGTATATGAAGATATATATGTTAGATTTATATATTTAAAATTGATATAGCTTTACATACGTATAATTAAATCGTAAATAGATTTTTGTGTGTTTGTACACTGTAATCTGTACAACGGCTGAACTAATTTGAATATGATTTTCAACGATGTTTTCATAAGCTTGAGCTATTATTTAATGATGTTTCAGTTAAAACGGTTAAAAATATAATAATATTTGTATAGAGATTCACCAAATCTGAATATATCTTCCAAAAAGAAATTGTCAATTTCATTCTGTTATGATTATTAAATTTAAACAAAATTTAATTTTTTATATAAAACAGTCCTATATCTTATTTCTCATCTGCAACTATACAACTACACTGATCTTCCTTGTGTTATTGGAATATTAACATATATAAATACGAGGGTATGTGGTATGCTAGATGTATGAACAACGCGATCAGGGGTTCAGCAAAATACCAACATCGGGTACACTGTCTGGCATCACGCTGAGCTGGGTTCCCATTCGGTATAGTTATCTTTCTTTCTCTTTTTTCCTTATCTTTATTTTAGCTACATATATCAAATAAATACTTTCTTTCTTTCTTTCTTTTAAAGTGTTAAGCATAGTTTACTTTGTGGCGCCGATATAATAGTAGCGTCACTCTATATCTTCCCGTGGTTGCTGTAAGAACCAGCCAACAGATGTACCAGAATGATGGGCAGCAGCGTTATCCTGTTATTCTATCAAAATCTATTGGGATCTCCAAGACAACTGCCACGCGTGGATATTATGGCAGATCGCTCTTCTTAAAGAGGAGAAGTATTTTCAGAAGTGGATTTCATGATAGTGATGATAATTACAAATCGTAGGTGTCTATTGACAATTCTTCATACCGACTATTTTCAGAAGTGGATTTCAATGGTCTGATAATAATGATAATTATAAAGCGTAGGTGTCTATTGACAATTCTTCATACCGACACGAGTTTAAATTTAAAAAAAAATTGAGTTTAATTTTGATCTTTATGTAACCTAAAATACCCAAATGAATACATAAAAGGTTATTCACTATCTAAAATGACTAGTTATGTATACCTTATACGGGTATTATGTCCATTTTATGAGACTTAAGTTATATTAGGTAATTTATTTTGCTGGACAAAATCCTCTGTCCAACTATAAATCATTTCAAAACCGCGCTCCGAGCTGAGAGGATATCACTTCTTAACGTAAACTAGTGATGCCCAAAAAACAGTCTTTTGTCTTAAGATGCAAGACTAGCAGTACGATAGATATGATAGCGAGAATGGAGATAGGATAGAATCATTATCATCACCATCACATAGCGAAGCCGCGGGTTTAACTAGTTCTATATGACACTGAACAGCTCTACTTTGTCACTTGATAAGAGCAGAACCTAGTTCGATAAGTAGTGATTAGATCTCGCAAGGCATACGAGGCTCTTGTAGTAAGTGCAAGACCGGGTATGCAAGAACAAAGACTAATAATAAGAAGACTAGACTAATAAGAAGAACCAATACTAAAACCTTTTTAATGGTGCAAGACCAAGACTGGGTCAGTCTCGTATCGGTCTTCCATAGGAACGCCACTAAAACAGATA
>WUAW01001061.1:8282-18497 GCA_017165845.1 Thaumetopoea pityocampa | reverse complement strand
GAATCATCGTAAACTTATTTTCCTTATTTTAAGTATGTTGTAATAGTATGTTTGTTTATATCATATTTGAGTTTATTATTCTATATTAGTTTATTTTATTGAATATATGTATTAGTATATAATAACCGTTTTGTTATCTCATCTCATAAGTTATTTTCGTCTGTGAATGCACCCAATTTTTTAATATAATGTACTACTCTAAGGTTGACTGGTAGAAAATGCCTACAATAAGGCATTAAGTCCGCCTGTACATGTTTTATGTATGAAGTGTAAATAAATAAATAGCAGCATAGACATGTACGACCCCATGTAAATGTACATGTAGATTCTCGACTAGGTGGATCGATGACCTGGTGAAGGTCGCGGGCGATCGGTGGATGCAGGTGGCTCATAGCTGCTCAGTATGGCGATCATTAGCGGAGGCCCGGAGGGTAGGAGATGAAGTCTATGTATATCCTAATTTTATGAATGCGATTGTGAGCTTATTTGTTTGTTTGTTACGGTTTTACGCCTTAACTACTGAACCGATCATTGTGAAATTTTGTACACTTTATCGAGGGTACAGAAAAGGACATGTGGTATCTTTTATCCCGAAAAAAGACTATTCCCGAAGGATAGAAAAAAAATAGTTTACAATGTTATCAAATAATTGTATTTTTAATGATCTCAGACAAGAAGCACATAAATGCGAGCGAAGCCATGGGTAATAGTTAATATGTACAAAATATGTATAGATAAAGCTAATATGTTAATATGTATAGATAAAGCTGACCGTTCATATGTACATATAGATAAAGCTGACCGTCAACAGATTCACATATAGCGTAGGCGGCTAATTTTACGCATAACTTCATTATGTGGATTTTACGTTGCACGACACGCGCATTGTTAAAATTTATTCTCATCATTTTCACCTAAGTAAGATGTATAACTTCAAAAACATATTAAAAAATAACATGTTAAATCCTAAACAGGTCATTTAATTTTTCAATTACGTTTCATGTACACGTACCCGGTTTTGTTGAGCATGAAATATGAGGTCGTTTCCGGTCGCCACACGCCCTCTATTTCCGCTAACAAATGCAAAGTACCAGCTGATATTGCAAGACGCCAGAGAGAATAAAAAATTTAAGACGAAAAATTTTAGCCGGACAACAGCATGTTACTCTAAAAAATATGCAATACAAGCGGGAGTTGGAATTTGTTCGAGCATCAATGGAATTTTCAAAATAAATAAAATTTATTTAAGTATTACAAAACTATTATACATTTAGAGGTAACAACCACAAAAAACAGGCTACAATATACCAATTAAGGGTCTGGACAGTAATCCAAAAACAATGTACACAGGATGACAAAACTTGATAAGTGAAAAATTATTAAATGTAAAAAAAGTTTTATGTAATAATGGTGATGATTCTATTATAACAGAACTTAACTAAATTTAGTCACTCCCTATCTTTTTCTAATATCAAACGCCAAAACGAGATAGCTACAATTTTGATGCTATCAGTTTCGTTTAGACACGTCAAAATTAAAAGATTTAGACGCGATCTAGGAACATACTGAGAAAGATACGTAAAAATGCAACATTTGTTTTGAGCATTTTAACAGAAATATAGGTCAGTAC
Source organism: Thaumetopoea pityocampa (assembly GCA_017165845.1). NCBI lineage: Eukaryota > Metazoa > Arthropoda > Insecta > Lepidoptera > Notodontidae > Thaumetopoea > Thaumetopoea pityocampa. The sequence continues at coordinate 16,867 of WUAW01001061.1, read as the reverse complement.
TCGCTATAAATGTTTGCTATCTCGCTTTGATGTTTGATATTAGAAAAATATAGGGAGTAACTAAATTTAGTTAAGTCCTGTTACAACAGAATCACCACCACTGTCCAAATCACTAAAATTAAGTTGGAGGTTGTTAAACAAATAGGCAAGACTAATCTAAAGAAAAACTTACTAAACGAACAACTTATTTCACAAAAGTCAAGTTCGTAGCACCTTTAATCGGTGAAAATGTGTTAAGAGATGCATGGATAAGGTGAGAGAGATGTGTCAGCATCGTAATATATGTAACTATAGTTTCTGGATAAGTGACCCCGGCCTCCCGACCTACTACTGTCTCTTCCTATTCCTTCCGATATATCCTATAATCCCTTTCCCAAATTCCATACTCTTTGCTCAATACACTTTTCCTACCTGCCTTTTCTTTCCTTTTCGTGGGAACGCAATGAGGCATTTTTACGCTTTTGTAGATAAAATGGCGGCATCGTGGTTCGCTACCTGACACGTCTCATTTCCCGCGGGGGCGAAAAGTGGGCTACGGATAGCCACCTTGCTCGTAGCAAGTGGTAAGAAGTGGTCTCTGCCTACCCCAATTCTTCGGTAGTATAATGGTCAGTATACCCGCCTGTAACGCGGGAGCCCGGGGTTCGATTCCCCGCCGGAGAGCCAGGGAAAAGGGCGTGAGTGTATGTATGTATGTATAGTTTCTGCCCATCCCTATAATATACTGGCATGATTGTGTGTATGTAATCAGTCAACCATCATCCCCAGTCCATATTCGTGCCCACTACAGGGGCACGGACCTCACCTGATCAGGAGGAGGATTATGTCGTATTCTACCGCGCTGGCCTTGACCGGTTTGGTAGACTTCACACACCCATACGGGCATGCAGGTTTGGACTCGAAGTTTTTCTTCTCCGTTAATATAATGTAGACCGTACATGAATTAGAAATAACTCAGTGGTACCGGCCTGGAATTGAACCCATGACCTTTCGATCGCAAGCCGTGTTTGACACCACTACACCACCAATGTACGGATGTCAGAATCATCATCGTCATATCAGCCCACAAGCGTCCACTACTAGACATAGGTTTCCGCTTGCATCAGCCGATCATCGGTCCACCTAGTCGGGGGAATGTATCTAATCAATAAACTCTAATAATTTCATCTTTTATTTTTGTCTGTATTAGTACTACGAAGTGACACTTCGGTGTTGAACTCTGGGGGCACGAAAGACAATTTCATTCTCGCAATATCGCGCAGTCGGCACTCCCGCTGTCGCTGGCGCGCCGCCAGACAGATCTGTATGTTTTGTGTTATATCTGACAGTTTCACCCAACTTATAACGTTGTTGGTTTGTAGTTATGTCCCAGTGTAATGGGCATTTGTTAAGTCTATTCGTTAGGTGAAATTAATAGCTTTGTTCACAGATTTCAGATTTAAGAATCGTTTACGTAAATTATAACTGAGCAACTTATACTATTTATATTCAAGCATAAAAACTGTGTACTAAAAGATAGCTCAATCACTCATACTAAAGTAAAGCAAAACACTTTGTACTAAAAAAAGTTCAGTGAATTGTACTGTTTAGGTGTAAATAAAAAACCTTATCAGTTGATGCTATTGTGGTCCATTTTGCACTACTATTATATACATATATGTATGTATATACGTTTATTAATTATTTCAAGTCCTTTTAATAATATAACAGTATATTTTCACGACAAAAATCTTTAGATCTGGGTCAGGTCAAATCTCGAATTATGAAGAAATCCTTAAGTCTCATGTCAACTTATTTGTTGATTAATTAAAGTAGAAAATGGCTTAAATCTATAATTTCAGACAAAATTGGTTGTTGTGCAGTTATGTAAATTTCATGACATCCTGTATAATAAGTATATTTGTATATATAATATGTATATGTTCAATTTGATTTCGTGTTTATCATCCCCAGTCCATATTCGCTCCCACTACAGGGGCCTCCCCTCCCCTGATCAGGAGGGGGATTAGGCCGTAGTCTACCACGCTAGTCAAGTGCGAGTTGGTAGATTTCACACACCCATGTCATGTAAGTTTCGTCTCGAAGTTTTGCTTCTCTGTTAATACAATGTAGACAATAAAATGTAGATGAATTAAAAATAACTCTTTGGTACGGGACCAGGTTAAACCTTCTACTTTTTGATAGCTAGTCGTGTCTGGCACCACTAGAAAACCAATGTACTTTTGTTTTAGGGTAAATTATTTCAAAATTATTATTATAAATTATTAATGGACGTTGGGATTTTAGAATGTTGGAGTAGCGATCCCGACCCGGGAAACTTAGTGTACGTCGATTCCCGGCTAAGTGCACCGATGACATGGTGAAAGTCGCAGGCAATCGGTGGATGCAAGCGGCGCACAGCCGCTCGGTGTGGCGATCATTATAGGAGGCCTATATCCAGCTGTGAACGCTTGTGAGCTGAAATTATGATGATGAAGTAGATTACTTCTTGTCATCTATGTGTAAAATTTACTGCCAAATGAGCTTAGAAACGTTTTTGCATTTGTAGTAATGTATGGTCAGCAGATAAATAAATAAACAAATACTTTTTATTTATTTTTCATAGATATGTAGGTACTTATTATTATACTCACATATATTGAACATAGTTTATTAGGTATAACTAACTTCTAATAAGCTAATAAGCAGCTATTTTTATAAGCGACTGATGCGAGAGTGCGAGGCACGCGGTAGCTAGCGCGAACTGGTTTATTCCGTTTTAGTTCACTGTGTGTACAAACACTAATAAAATAGCAAAAAGAAGAAGAGCAGTTACGTCAAATTTATAATAAATACTTAAATATAAATTCAGTCATATCATAAATTGAAAAGGTAAGTTGGATATAGTCATCTCATAATTTACAACTATCGCTTGTTTTTGTTGTTCCTTAATACCACAGAATTATAAATAATATTAATATCTCGAAGTATGCCCATTATATCGCCTATCGTCCGGTAAAGGGGTACTGATATTGGGGTACCGATACAAAGGTATTTAAAAACAACTACTTAAATCGACTAATTAAGGGCTTCTGAAGCCAAATCCATCTATGTTTGTTTGTTTGTTAGTGCATCACATAAAAACCAGTAGGTAGACTTTGCTCAAACAAAGTCCATCTAAGTATTTTTTTTAATATCTTTAATGTTCAAAATTTGATGTTTAACAATTTTATAATTGTATAGATGGATAGATAGATAATGAGACGTGGAACATATGACACGCGCACAATACATGGCGAAAGAGGGAAGAGAGAGACAGACAGATACACAGACAGAGAGAGAAAGAGAGCTATTTCAAAGAGCATGAGGATTTTTACTCCTCACAGCCGTCCTATTCGCCTTTCACTTGGTGTCTTAGGGCGCCTTCAAATTTGCAGCAGTGTCGCGTGGCCGCAGCGCGGCTATAGCGTTGCTGCAAATTTGAAGGCGCCCTTACATTTATTGCAATTATTTCAAAGTAATAATAGTAGTTCTGTTAAAAAAGTTAAAAAAAATACATTTTAAAGTAATCGACACCATTGGGTCTATTGGTCCCCTACCACAGAAATATTTCTAATTCATGTACGGTCTACAGTATAGACACCAACATACTTAACGGATAACTTCGTGAGGAAACCTGCGTGCCCCCATCATTGTGTAGTTTATCAATCCGTACTAGGCCAGCGTAGTAGATACGACCTAATCCCCCTTCTGATTAGGGGAGATCCGTGCCTCTGTAGTTGAGAACGCACATGGACTTAGGATAAATAGAGAAAGTAAATTTAATTATCATTATCTTGGAATAATTGTCAAATAACTCGTCTGTGAGCATGAGAACGCATAGAGACTGTGATAATTTTAATCAAACAATTCGCAGCCGCACACTCAAGGGGATATTTTATTTGTGTGATGTTTAAATTTACGTATAAAATATCTAAAGATAACATGACTCAAAGGCTTCCGTTTTATGCCGACAACCGGCAACTAATTAGCATATGGCACATAATTTGTATATTGCGCAATAACGACGTATTATTCATGACCTGAATGAATGAATGCGGCTGCTTTTCCCTATTTCGAAAAGCATTCAAAATAGTGGACTTTGATTAGTGTTTCAGTGACATAGTTTTTCAGCGAGTTTACAGTGGTTACAAGAACTATAGGAGACATGGTGTCACCCAAACTTACAATAACTTTCGTTGCAACAAATCGCTTGCAATATTATATTAATAATTCTGTGGTGTCAAAAAAAAAGGGGATAAGTCATCAAATTAAAAAAAAAAAAAATTTGCACGCATTGTCTAGTACGGTAAAAGAAGATGAAGAAAGAAGCCCATCCATATCGCGGTAATGAATGCTCGCGCGATTCCCGCGGCCGGGCAATAGGCTTTCAAAAGAACGTCGTGTGGTTTTGATTAGGAGCAAGCCCCACTCAACCCCTATGTGGTACCATCGATACGGCGGTACGTGTTCGACTGAACGTACGTATGTATGTTCCACTCGTAAAAAAATAAATAAAACAGTAAGAGAAGATGAGTTACTACAAATTTATTATAAATACCTAAATACAAATTCAACCAGGTATTAAATTGAAAAGGTAAAATAAATTGGATGTAGTCATCTCATAACTTACACACTCTACGCGCCTGATATTTATATCATAATCAGTTCACGTTAGCCTACTCGTCGCCGTAAACGATACTTTTTATTTGTATAATATCAACTATGTGGGGTAGTTAATTTACTTTTCCTATTTGTCTTGTGTCACCGTTGTAACGCGTCGTTCTTTAGACAAATTATACGAAAATATAAAATTTCAAATGTTTTCCTAAAAAAGCACCGATCTTGCGACTAAATACACACTAATCATCAGTTGTTGATAGATGACTCATACCCATTTTTCTTAATACCACAGAATTATTAATAATATTAATATCTCAAATTATTAATAATATTAATATCTCAAATTATTAATAATATTAATATCTCAAATTATTAATAATATTAATATCTCAAATTATTAATAATATTAATATCTCAAATTAAGTCCACTACCGTCCAGTAAAGGCAGCGATGCTGTTTAAATGCATTAAAAAGTTGTAATCCAATGAACCAACACTTGACTCTGTGTATGCATCTTTATGGTTCACAGTCTACTCTTAGTATTAAATTAGCTATTGCCTGCGGCTCCGCCCGCGTGAATGTCGGTGTCCCGCTACATGGGAAATCCCGAAACAATCATATATAAAAAGCCATTTGCCATTTTTACTTGAGCTCTCGTACCTTAACGAAGGCTACTAAAACAGGGATCAAGCTGTATTTTCAAATCTACTGGACTGGTTTTGATGAAACATGCCAATATATTGTAGTACCTTTAAGACTATAATAGTTTGACCAAAATCTATCAGCTGTTTTTTGCATGAAACTCAAACAAATAAACAAACATCGACGGATTTGGTTTCAGAAGTCCTTAGTTAGTCGATCTGAGTGATTTTTCTTTAAATATATTTGATTTACAAAATTTCATATTAAAATTTTTTATAATAATATGGATAAACATATTAAGAATTTGTGATGATAATAACTATAATTGTGATCTATTGTGCATGCCGTAAATATTTTTTTTTTACAATTTACAATGCCTCTCTAACTATTCCTGCCGTGTAACTATCCTTGTTCAATCTGATTATCTTTGGAATGATCTCACCAACGAAGTCAATATTGCAACCACCCATGTAACGTCTAAGGTGAAGCTTCGTGAACTTCTGTTCCGTGAGTTGACAGAATCATTCCAATAATTTATCAGGAATGTTGTATTTATACAGTAGACCTTATCTTAAGTCAACATGACTTAAGTCACATTGACTTAGATCGGAATTATAATAATAATAATATTATGGACACTTGCACACACTTTTATTTAGTTCCAAACTAGGATTCCCTGTACCTTGGGTACTAGCGCTACTACCTAGTAAGATAGACATGAACTGTGTCTTACATCATCGGAACAAATTATAAGTAACTGAACAATTTTATAAAATACTCCACGGGGTGAAAATATCTGGCGTAGGAGTAATACTCCCGGCCCGAACCCGATTTTGCCATTGTGAACACTTGTTTGAAATTTGTATAGAAAACAAAAGACGATCGGTACAAGTGGAGCCTTCGACAGTGTGCAGAAGTAGTCTCATTGTAAAATCTACACATCCTCACAACGGATATGATATAACTGGACATTAACTAACTTTTACAACAAATATTTAATCAATGTATTCTATTATTCTGATTCAAAACAAAACTATAAATCACACCGACCCAAGGTATCAGGCATGTGTCGATTTTCCACATTTTACGGTTGGCATAATTTATTGGCATTCCGCCAGTTGGTCGCGGCGCCATTTTATTTCCGAATTGGCACGAGCTTATTGAGATCATAGCTCAAGTTAGTGACACCCCTCTAACTTGTAGGGCTCATAAACTTTAAGTTATTTCTTTTTACAATAAGATGGTGTTACGTTTGGTTTTTTTTGGGAAAGGTTGTTTAAAAGTAATCTTTTAGTTTGTGACTTAGCTTCGAATTGTTGTACCATAAGCAATTCTAATCGTTCACTCATATCGATGACATAAAGTTATTTCAATTCATAATCATCAACGACCCTTGAAAGTCCAATTACACTTATCAATAGTTGTTTCAAATCAAGTCCTGGTAACACTGCTCCAATTATTCTGATGCATCTCTTATGCATCCCTTACCTGCCTCTAACTTTACCCGCGGCGTGAGATGGAGTGACGCAATTATAACACCGGCAGCACACAGCGAGGTTAAAGAATACATATACTTAAATCGTTATGTGCGTGCGTTCACGCGTGCATGTGTGTGTGTGTGTGTGTGTGTTTGTGATGGTGATGATGATAAAAATTACTTTATCGATCTCCAAGACGCCTGCCAATCGTAGGGATTATGCCAAATCCCTTCTTTTTAAGGAGGAGGAGGCCCATGTCCAGTAGTGGATTTCCACAAGTTCATAATGATGATATTAAAAATTATACATAATAACATGTTTGCATTACATTGATTTTTTTATAATATATGAATTTTACTTTACCGTCGGCTCGGCAGGTAAAATATTGGTAGGCATTAAATCACTCCACAGGGAGTGTGCCCACCGAGGCACATTTTGAAGTAAGTTCTGCTAACGATATTAGCACTTTTTAATTATTTTCTTAAAACAATTAAGAGTTCCAACGATGATAATATATTTTAAACCGCAAGTGGTCTGAACATAAACTGGTTAAGTCCATTCATTAAAACTTGGTAACTATTCATTGTTTGTTTACCACTTTTGCGAATCATGGCGGAGAGAAAATCAACTTTGCTCAACTATTTAGTCATAATTTCTATGTCACATCAAGACTTTTTGAAGTTTCGTAATGTCTTGTTTCGTTCGGTGACATTTAAGTGCGGACATCTTGAATTTTTTATAAAAAAATGATTTTATAAATTAGCAAGAAAATGCGTTCTAATATGGTTGATTAAACTTGTATCTTAAATCAAAATAAATGATTCAAATCATATTCGTCCCCACTACGAGATCATAGACTTCCCAAGATCAGAAGAGGTATTAGGCCGTAGTCTACCACGCTGGCCTAGTGCGGGTTGGTAGACTTCACACACCCTCGCAGCCATGCAAATTTCCTCACAAAGTTTTCCTTCTCCGTTGAATACATTGGTATCTATAATGTAGACTGTACATGAGTTTTTAATTAACTCAGGGTTAAGAGACTGGGATTGACCCCACAACCTTTTGATCATGAGCCATGATTGGTACCACTAGACCAGAGGTTCCCAGACTTTTTTCTCATAAACCACTTTCAAAATTTAGCTGTTTCCGGTGGACCCCCTGTAGCTACATTTCTACCATATTCCCAAAACTCGACAAAAATGTGAAGATTAGATCTAACTATAGAAATTTGCGTACGCCAACATAGACCCCCGTCGAGTCTCCCGTGGGAACCCTGGGGGTCCACCTGGACCAATTTAGGAACTAAGGCACTAAACCATCAATGTACTTTTTATCCGAAATCGGAACATATCAATCAGTATCAAATACTTTGGAGATGCCGATATGATGAAGTAGCTACTTAAATAAGGGTGCACACTCGCTTACTACATCTATGATATAGAGATTAGATTTTTTTTACGTACAACCCTAATTCTAAAAAAATGTATGAAATCATCTATCGGCTAAATTCGTCAAACTGAACTTTACCGTAAGAATTGCGACTACAAATGTGTGAATGTCTTTACAACAACTGACATTTAACCGTGTTTCAGATCGTTAAGATTTATAATTTAAAGTAGTAATGACATTTGTCGTTTTGAAAAATACCTGTTGCTATTGGTAGGTCGAGTAGGTACAAATGAATCAGCTTAGAGACGTGTATTTGTGTTTGTAGTAGTGTTTGTGTAGTGTATTAGCTGTATTTTATTATAAGGGTAATAGTAGGTAGGTATCTAATAAATATGTTATAGGTTTCGGGTAGTTTTATAAAAATCGATTCGTTCT
>WUAW01001059.1:31387-42701 GCA_017165845.1 Thaumetopoea pityocampa | reverse complement strand
CCCGCGGGGGCGAAATGTGGGCTGCGGATAGCCACTCTGCTACATTCAACGATCGTAGCAGGTGGAAAGAATTGTTCTCTGCCTACCCCAAAGGGAAAGAGGCGTGACTGTATGTATGTATGTAGTATATACTATAGTCTCTGCCTACCCTTATGGGATATCGGCGTGAGTGTATGTATGTATGTTGTTATAATTAATAACAAAAAAGGCATTTATGGTCATTATATGCAGCTTGTTTCTGCCATTGGAAGAGTCCGGGGTTACTATCCATGGAATAAATAAATCGTCAATGGTGGTAATTCTGTTGTAACAAACACCAAAACGAGATAATAAACATTTCCAGCGTTAACCTATGTTTCTGTCAAACGGTTCAAAAAGTGTTGCGTTTTTGCGTATCTTTAGTCCGTATGTTCCGAGATCGCGTTTAAATCTCTTAATTGTGACGTGTCTAAACGAAATTGACACCACCAAACATTTAGCTATCTCCTTTTGGCGTTTGACATTAGAAAAAGATAGAGAGAGTCTAAATTTAGTTAAGTTTTGTTACAACAGATTTACCACCAGTATGTTACCAGAGCATTTACCATTAGACAAGAAGAAAGCATAAATACCGATATAATAAATACTAGCTTTTGCCCGCGGCTCTGCCCGCGTTAATATCAGTTTTTCGCAACATGGAAAATCCAGACACAATCATAGATTTATATAAAAAGTCTAAGTACCACTTTAACTTGACCTCTCGTACCGAAACGGCAGCTACTAAAATAGGGATCAAGCTGTATCTTCAATTCTAATGGATCGATTTTGATGAAACATGCCCCATTAATTAAGTCGGAATAGTATCTTTAAGACTGTAATAGTTGAATCACAATCTACCTGCTAGTTTTTGCGTGAAGCNNNAAACAAACATCGACGGATTCGGTTTTAGAAGCCCTTAATTAGTCGATCTGAGTAGTTTGTTATTAAATATCCTTGATTTTTGAAAACTTGACATTTAAAAATTTTATAATAGTATAGATAGATACAGTACAACAAACTCACCTTCTAACAGGTTTCGCTTTCAAAGCAAACTCAATGCAGTTTCTCTGATTCTTATCTAACTCACAATTTTTATACTCCTGCTCACCCTCATTTTGGAATGTCACTATGACGAAACCGACGAATATATTTACCTGGAAATAGTGGCACACATTAATTTTACCTGTCAGTGCTGTGGATAAAGGAAGGAAGGAATAATTAGGGCTCCCCACTATTACGTACCCAACATCACCTGTCAGTGACGCACTCTATTGAATAGCGATTGAAGCAATGGGTGGCGACGGGATTTTTTTTTTGATAGGAATGCGGTTGTCAGCCAGTAGCCGTCCCAGACAGAAACCGTAACAATAATTAGTTGCACGGATGGCGCAGTAGTTTAAGCGTCCACTGCGCTGTCGGTTGTTGTGGGTTTGATCCCCACTCGGGACAACAACTTTGTGTAATCCACAAATTGTTGTTCTGAGTCTGGGTGTTATGCATTCCCGTTATTTGAATGTTTGTAAAGTCCCCACGACACAGGAATTAATTCTAATGCGGGAGTTGACTTTTGTTAAAAAATAAATAAAAAATTAGGTGAACTCTGTCATAATTGGCGTTGTAAAAGAATGAAATCTAATATTTCTTACAATATATAAGTACTTAGAAATTTTCTTCGCACGAAACACCAGCTCAAAATAGAACTAATAACAATCCTCCATAGAAGATTTATCACTTTGAATTGTTTTCTTGTATTAGAAGCAACTTGTATGAAATCTCGATATATATATCTCGTACTATCATTAGCAAAAATATATAGGTTTGAGTGAGATAGATATGTTTTACATTTAATGTAATGCATCTGTCGAGTGTTTAAATTTCCAGAGCCAAAAGACAAAAGGCAACCGATAGGAAATTTAATTGGTTTCATCGAAAGATATATGGAAATAACATTGGGTATATTGTAATTAGACAGTATTAATAAATTACATGACTTCTTATCATTTATCCGGAGATAAACGGCCTCTAACTAATATTTTTTAATATTATTACGTAAAAACCAAATTTAGCTGGTTAAATCTAATGATGACGTGTATTTTAAATGAAGTGTTTTAAGTTTATTTTTATCCAAATTTGAAAGAAAGCATCGAGACTAAAATAAGGTTTGAGAATAACAATGATGCAATCTTGTTAATCAAGTCAATTTATAAAAATGAAATTTTATACTTATTTTTTAAATATTCCGTTTAAGAGCCTAATACTAATTCATTCAAATTTTAATTGTCGATGCCACTTGCAGCTGTCAGGTCCTCTGAACAATAGAAAAGTGACGGTGCAGACAAAAGTATGTAACAACTCACCATAAAAAAGGCAATAATGATAATATAAATAATATAATAGGCTGCTACGATTGGACGGTAGTTGGTGATGGGGCCGCGGTCCTCCGCGTTCGAGTCTATGGACACATACAGCAACCTGCGAACAGTTGTAACGGTACAGTAACGATACAGTGACGCATCCTTAACAGTAATAAAGATAAATCAGCTTGGAGACGTTTTTGCGTCTGTAGTAATGCGCAAACATAGTGACCAAAACCGGAATAAACCAGTTTGCGTTAACAATCACGCGCCTCGCCCTCTCGCATCAGTCGCTTATAAGTAGCGTTAGAAGTTAGTTATACATATTATATTTGATATGTATAATATTATCTATCCATAAAAATAAAAAAAAAGTGTCTATTTATTTATCTGCTGACCGTACACTACTACTAACGCAAAAACGTCTCCAACCTGATTTGGTTGTAAGCACATAGAAAATGTATGTGGAATAATTTTTAATTCACAGTAATCGTTAACACTGTATGAATATTCTGTGGGCCATCGTGTAAATTATACACAGCACTTCAACCGAGACCGCGGAACATATGACCGCATCCTGTCTGAGAAATCGTTAATTTACTGCCTGATGTGATTTTATTTATTGTAAAACTCACGCTGGCCATCCTTCGAACGTGGATACGGTGAAAAGTGTAAGCATTCCCTTCATAACATTGTCGAAGTGAAAATCATTCCGATTCCACTCTCTGTCCTTTACCACATAGTTGCGATTCTCAAACACTAAATACGTCCCTCTGTAACAATATTGCAACGAGGAAATTATATAGACTTTTAAAATGTTGACGAGTCATAAATATGAACGATACAAAACGCAAGTTCCAGTGAGAAGTATCAGTAACAAACAGATTTTTAAAGGGTCGGCAACGCGCATGTGGTACTCCTGATACTGCAGACGTTCATAGGCTGCGGTAACCGCTCACCATCAGGTCGAGTATTTCAAGCTTGATCGTAATACACATATAATAAGCCTTGCCAATCATATCGAATGAATGAATTAAAAGAAGGGTAATAAATGTGACGACCTAAATCGTCACATATTACCATACATCCTCGACAGATGGTGCGACTCTTAATACTGACATTATTATAGAAAACTAAATCACGGTAAAGAAAATTAATAGAATTTAAATGTAAAGCTCTGACATCGACTGTGGGGTACGGTGGCAGGCTCCGCCAGGCAATACTCGTCTGGCCGGAAGACCTTCACTATTGCGATGCTGCCCCTCCTGCCACCCTTTCACCTATCACGGGTGACATTCCGATGTGATCAACAATGTCTTCATCAACATCACCATTGGTTCATTATCATCTTACCGCAAATGTTTAAAATAATATTAATTTCCGTTTCCCGCAGTGGGATGGCATCTACTGTAGATGTGTTGACGATGACGTATATTAATAAAATGGAAGAATTAAGATATTATGTATGGTTGATAATGAGGAATGTTAATAAAATGTAAGAGTTAAGATATTATGTATGGTTGATAATGAGGAATGTTAATAAAATGTAAGAGTTAAGATATTATGTATTGTTGACGATGACTAATATTAATAAAATGGAAGAGTTAAGATATCATGTATTGTTGACGATGATGAATATTAATAAAATGGAAGAGTTAAGATATTATGTATTTATGTATTATTCGTGTAAATACTCACCGACATTCGTCTTTTGTCATTTTCGATATATCATTACATTTAAAAAATTTGCCCTGAAACAAAATCTCAGCGATTAAATCCTTCATTTATAGAATATAGCATATTAAACATTCATTAGTAGGTTGCATGCCACATATAGTGTTCACAGCTAATATTTTAAAACAGAACTAATACAATATCTAAGTATATATACACATTCTCAAATGGACTCATTTCTCATGATACACAACAGCGTATACATTTGGCATTATATTAAAATTCATTTCCGAAAACGAATTTATCAATCTGACTGCTAGAAGCTCGCCTCGGTAATATTAATCTAAACATGCAACATTAAATAAGTTATACATTAAAAAAACTAATAACGTTAGTATTAGAACTTTGATGCGTATTAAAAGATCTTCTAAAAAATACTACAGTACAGAAGAGCCAATTTAAGTGGACACTTTTGACAATTGTTATACTGATTCTCCCGGTAAAGTGACAAATTTTTCTTTAATATTAAATTATTCTATATAATAATGATTAGTTTACTGATGATTGAATACCGATTCTTAGTGAGTGTCATTATAATTAATTTATTAAGATAATTACGATACAGTACGATGTTAATTAAGATTTAATAATGACAATGCAAGGCAATGCAAGTGCGGTAAAATAATTAATTTTCGTATGTTATCTATGGTACAAACGTAGCGATTGGATTATATTTAAGATTTTATTCACTATATTTCTCACAAATATATTATATGAAGTCTTTTTAAGGACATTATTCTACAAAAAATTTGGATAAACTATAGAATTTTTGTGTCCGCTTTCATATATTAGTCATAAATAAAAAGTCAAAAATGAGCAACTAAATGCTCTAATTTTTTTTAATAATTTATATGTGAATATTTTTTTTTGCTTTTAAAACTGATCTGTTGATATTACACGTGTTACTGCGCAATAGGCAACCTGGTTGCGAACGTTAGACTGCAGATACTGAACTCTTGAATAGCAATTTTTGGCAATCGTTGGCCATCCTTAGTATAACTTGTGCCTTAACTCAATGACTCCTCAGTTTTATGGTAAACGTGTGCAAAGAGATCCAAGGAAGCATGCAAATATACATTATACCTGGTTGTTACTTATAAGAAGCACCAGCTTATTATAACTTCAAATACCGAAGACTAACTCTTCCAAATTTTTGTTGCTGGCCTTTAACGAGCCCCTATATCAAAAGCCTAGATCAAAACTATTTCAAACAGAAATTATCCACTTTAAAAAAACCGTATTTCATGATCACTGATTCGGTTACAATTAAGAATACAACGGTAGTAACTATGTTTCTGCTAGTGTTTCTTAGAAGGGGTTAAAAGTATTTTTTTCCGAATGGATTCTATTCCCCCTCTAGCGGCAATGATTACATACATATATACAGTCACGCCTTTTTCCTCGGTTCTCCGGCGGGGATTCGAAGCCTGACCTCCCGCGTGACAGACTAATATACTAACGAAGAATTAGGGTAGGCAGAGACCATTTCTTTCCACTTGCTTCAAACGTTACATGTAGCAAAGTGGATATCCGTAGCCCACTTTTCGTCCCCGCGGGAAACGAGGCGTGTCGGGTGACGAACCACGACATCGCCATTTTTCTGAAGTTAAAAAGTATTAAAGTTCCTCATTGCGTTTCCAGTGGCTTATAGTAGTGAGGAAAGGAAGGAGGGAGAGGTAGGAAACGTTTATTTAGCAAGAAATACGGAATTTGAGAAAAGGACCATAAGATATAGGATACTACTATTTCGGAAGGAGTAAGAAGAGATTAGCAGTAGTTCGGGGGGCCGGGGTCGCTTATCCATATACTTAGGTCTATTTGCCGGGCAGGCTAAAATACTAAGTACTGCCTGACCTTAGACAATGATTAGGGATTAGAAAATGAGGTTACGTCTATACCGAAATTTGAATTGAAACAGTTTTGATCTGGATTATGATATATCAATTTGACTACCAAAACCAGGCCGCCTAGTGCACAGGCGGTTTAAAGTCAATCGGTTAGAAGATCTTTATATGAATGAACAATCGATAATAATACTGTTTTCATGCTGCTCACCTTAAATAACTGCACACCGACCACGGCGAACATAAATTGTAGTAAATACGTAACTAGCATTATATTTCCTATAGTCTTAATGGCTACTATCACACATTTCACCACATACTACATCATCCAAGGTTTGAGTGCGTGTTAATTGTCAGGGCATACGTTACCGAGGGCCAGGGACATTCCGTTTGAAGTTACCGCCAGCGCCGGAACATAGGGGGACAAGCAAACCAATTTTAATCACATAGGATATCTTACAGAGGCCGCGCTAGGGTCGATGTCTGTTAGGTTAACACTTGATATTTTAAACGCCAAGGTAGGGGCACGGTTATCGGCTCTAACATGTAGGTACAATTAGTCATCTAGATGGTTCGGACTAACATATTACACTACACCTTTGGGTTTTGTGTTATTACTGCCATGCGATACTAATGGTTGACGACGATACAATTGTAACTACTGAGGAATTATTGTGGCTGTTATTAGGTCTACAGAAGCATGCTGCTTTGTCCATTTTTAAAGTGTAAAATCATGTGTTGTGTACCTTTACTTCTTGTACATACACATCCAAGTGAAGTTACTCACGATATGGATTTTCCAAGAAAATATATATAATTTGCGAAGCTGTTCTATTGTTTCCTCATTTTATGGAAGCTTAGCAGAAACATAAATAAGAACAGCCGAGGAGTTAGTTGAAACTTGAACTAAATTTGTAAAAGCTTTTTTCGTAAGCCAAATTATTGTCACGAATATATTGAACCAAAATAAAGGTGATTATAAAATAAAAATAAATACAAAAATTTTAAACCATTTTAAATATACTAATAAAATAAATTAAAAAAAAAACAATCATGAGAAATGAGCGTGAAAGAAACAGAAGGAAAGTGAGATATTAAAAAATACCCAAAGGTGTATTCACAAGCGTGTGTTCAATAAATGTGTAATCACACGTGGCCACACAGGATGCCTCACTGAAGGAGCAAAGTATTTTTAAGGGTTCATATATTACAATTGACCCCTACCTTGAACATTTGTACTCCCATGACGGCAAACATGAATTGCAGTAAAGATGTTACCAGCAATATGTTGCCGATTGTTTTGATCGCAACGATGACACATTGCACAACGTGCTATAACCATGGAAAAAATCGATCAGCACGTGTCGAGTCGGAGTATTGTGTCAAACGTTTATGGCGGAGTATTATGTCAAAACAGGCACATTATATACACATTTAAAATGGATATTCGGGAAAAGAACCGTTGTTTACTCATAAGACCGATAATGCATGAATAACTCCCCTCAGGGCCTAGGCAAGTGGCAACAGATCACAGGGGTAACATTCACTACGTAAGAAAATATTTCGATATTGACAATTAACATCAAGACACAGGCGAGTCGTTCTCACATATTTTCAGATTATTGAACTGCTGTTTGATTGTCATCGTCTCTGACATAATAGGTAATATTTGTATGATAAACCTCTGATGAAGTATCGATTTACGGATACAAATAATCGATATCCTTATCAATCGCTATTGTCTATGCCCTGTGATAAGTTATTTCCTCTTATTAGCATTTCGATTACTATTATTTAAAAATAATATTATTGCCAAGTTATGTACAGACAGTAAATAGATATAAAAGAGCCAAATATTTTAAGGTAAATCATTCATTTAAACCTGTTACAGGAATTTTTCAGTTTATTTAAGTAGGTACTCGTATTTCGCTAACTTACTACCGTATTCACAGTGACTAATGGCTGATTAAAAAAAAGGAATTACGTTTTTAAGTTAGTCCTTTATATACCAAGGGAAAGAAAATATCAGAGAAGTCAGAAAAGCCTGTCTGAGAGCGGCAGTAAGCCAATGAAATAAAAACATACCAAATGAAATATTTAAAAAGATATTTCATTATCAAACTTAAAATAAATATAATTTCAATTTATAAAGCTTTATATTTGTTATGTAATGCAACACACGTCGTATTTTTAAAAAGATATTTCATTATCAAACTTAAAATAAATATAATTTCAATTTATAAAGATTTATATTTATTATGTAATGCGACACGCGTCGTATTTTATAATATTTTGATGTCTGAATTCCGTTATTTACGCCGCGTATAGGTGTGTGTTTCCCTAAAATGGTGCAATAAAATGTTGATATCGATCGAAACGTTAATGTTGATGAAATGTTGATTACGTATAGTAATGCGTAATGTGAATTCACTGTTAATATGTACCAGTCGAAAAATAGTATGGGGATATTGTATTATTTTAGCATATCTCGGCGGGGAATCAAACGAATCCGATCTCCATGAAGTCTTCTTATAAGCTGACTTATGAGTTAATCTGGACATTATAAGTTCTGACTAGTCCAGAAAACAAAAATAGCAAATATGTCTTAATTTGTCCACATGATTTTTAAGTAACGAAATCTCAAGCGGAGCCTTAAAAGGCTTTCGGAAATGAAGGTTGTCATCATTTTAAATTGGCACAGAACCTGCCCTTGAATATGGTAGGTACAGCTGGTTCGAATTTTAACAACATATCCTTACACCATTTTAACTAGAGTATATGGTTAGTGTTATAGATTTTTCTGGAATAGATAATTACTGACCTTAAGGCCTTTAGCCCTGTTGATGGCCCTAAGAGGCCTCAGCACCCTGAACACCCTCAATATTTTCACCACTGATATACTACCCGATCTGAAATTATAAAATTATTATAATTATTATGCTCGTTATTAAACAAAATATTTTTCGAACGCGTTTCTTTTTAGATTTGTTATATATGTAAGTAAAAATCTTGAATTCCTTCTTATAATAAAGTTGACACTACTACACAAGAGTTGTTTGCACGGGTGATAATGGTTGACATACTTAAAACTCATGGAGACGAGCGAAACGCAAACGACGAGCATGTCGAGGACGTTGAAGGCAGACCTCAGGAAGGCACCCTGGTGGAGGATCAGTCCATACGTCACCAGCTTAAGGAACAGTTCCAGCGTGAAGATACCCGTGAAGAACACGTCGAATTGACTTAAGAGCTGAAAATAAAAAGAGAGTGAAATAGGTTTTAATAACAACAGGTTTCAGAACTTATGATCCCATCATGATTAGCACCATAATTTATGATAAAAATACTAACCCGATTCCTGAAATCATTTTGCGCCGCATCCAGCGGGTCTTCAGCGGCCAACATGGCGGAGGAGAGCATGATGCACACGAGAATAATATTGCCGAAAGTTGAGGACGACGACATCTTGTAGCAGAACACGCGGAACCTGATGTGAAAGATACGTCTCACGATACTGGTAGCCGGGTTCATATGGAAGGTTTTCCACTGACGTTGCTTTGCAAGTACAGTTCCATATTGTTAAAAATGAAATTAACTAACCTTATTTAATTTATTATAGAGTAACTATAGCTGTAAATGCAAATTTTGCAATAAAACTTGTGTAGATGTTTTCGGTTGCAGGGCTTTATATTTCATATGAAAACTCAAAGTCCTTAATAGTACAAGGCCAGTCATTGAATAGAGACTAGCAGATTATTTTTGCGCTGATGCAAGCGCCCTTATTGGTTACTATCATAAAAATTTAAGATGTAACGGGAAATACACTTAAGCAGGTATTATTTTTGACCAGAATCAATCAGTTTTATAGTAGTATTAGTAGTTTTATCAGTTACAACAGTAGTAAAATCAATGAATATGTTTGAAAATAATACGCTAAGTGCTGTGTAATAATGTAAATAAATCAATAGATAACAATAATATTGAGTTCTTTGAAATGGTAAAAATATTCGTACAGATTTCGCAAAATCGTTTTAAACGGTTTTATATTAGCGCTTATGTGTATTTCTCCAGAAGACGAATAATTATATAATCTTGTAATTTTATAAATTTTATGTAATCACATATATCACAACAACAATAATAAGCACGTGCATTTAATGCAAAATAAAAAAAACTAAGCGATTCGCGTCAACATGCATTTAAATATTAAAAAAAAAGAAATTCGTGTTGCATATCTGACATATATATATTACTTAAAAAAATTCTAAGGTACAGCGGTTTTTAAAACATCTCACTAAATACAACCGGTGCTCACGTATTCGTATGAAATGTATAACATCATTATTATCATTAAATTCTAAAGGGCTGGCAACGCGCATGCGCTATTCCCGATGTTGCCAGGCGTCTGTAGGCAGGCTGCGGTAACCGCTTACCAGACGGATCGTAAGCTCGTTTGCCACCATGATGGTAAAAAATCAATACATAAACATAATCAATACATTAAATTGCAATGGTTGTTCAAATTGGTATATCTGACAGTGTTGCATTAGGACTAATGATTAAAACGATTAATATAAGTAAAACGTCCTTTAATTTTAAACAAATTATCTTCATAACCAGGGATTAACAATTATCAACAAGTAGTATTATTTACTGTTAAAGTGCAAAAAATTAAAGCGACGTATTAAATACGTATAGCTCTAATTGTATTTAGTAAAATATAGTCGTATTGTTAAAATTCCTAAATATGTGCCAATTGGCCACCCAAACTTTAACAGATCTAATATCTATCTAAGGGATTTCAGGACATGCTTTGCTAACCGTCTAAACCAACATTTGTGACTTCTAAAGGGCAACAATTCCGGTACCCACCATGCTCATTGCTTTAAAGGTTTTCACTTCTAATTTAGATTGTTCAACACATAATGAAGGTTACAATCGTGCAAAACGTAGACAAATGGATGACTTTGATGATGTTGGAAACTGTAATTTAGAGATCCTAATAATGCATAACAATGTAACATTCAAAAGGAAATGAATGTCAGAAGTTTAAATTAAAGATGGCATGTTCTAATATTGAAAATAACTGAAATATCAGTTACTTGTCATTTAAACTGGTTGAACAGTTATAGTCGTCATAAAATAATAGGCCCGTTTTGACGTTCCTAGATCATCGTCACGAACTAACTTTTTATGAACGTACTAATACGAAATCAAAAGCTTAACAAATAATTATGAAATTATTTGTAAACAATAGGTATTGGTGGAACATATAAATCGTATTAAACATTTCATTTTTGTTAATATCGCTCCATAAAGCAATTTATTCTGCATCGGACAATGCTGTAGGGCGTTTTTACAACG